>JABACO010000015.1:1727644-1832644 GCA_013339895.1 Ephydatia muelleri
AGGACATTTCAGACTTCAAGAATATAAAAACCATGTGTTAGGTCCCTTTTCGCGGATATATTCTCCTAAAATCATTAGAGATGAGCACAACACATGCTCAGAGTCACACTAGCCAGTCAACGAGGAAACACCTGCACAAACTTAGTCAGCTGTATGACATCACTATGTACTTGACTGTACGTGTCTCCTGACTATTTAAATGTGCAGCCAATCTTATCACTGTATGTTGTTTAGTGGTTAGAGACACTACCAAAGAGCTATTTAATGCAAATACAAACTATTATTGTTGGTACCAAGTATGAATTAACTTTAAATTAAATCCAAAATATTATACATTGTTAAAGTACATCATCTGTGGACTATAAAAGCTCCAAAAGATTAATCAATCAAATTATTCATGATGGAGAAACAACCTCAACAATCAAGCACATATTTCATTATAAAACTTATTGGAAGATAGAGGTATATTATTCTCTTAATTGATTACCTATTCTAGATTTTATTTACTCAGTGTTTTCCTCTCTCTCCCTCTTTCTCTTCCCCTTTCTGTCATTCTTGTAGACTCGGTTTCGCATTCTCCCTGCGTCATCTCACACGCTCTATTACAACCTGTACCCTCTCAAGACTGGATCCTTGACCTTGCCCACCCTGGAGGTTAACAACGTAGCCGAGCCAACCAGTGCTGCTGTCAGCCCATCCCGTGCCTCCACTGTCTTCATCAAGGTAGGGGAATACGACCACGTATGTCCAATGGTGCACTTGTCAGCAGTGACATAATAGGGGCAACCATTGCTCTAGTTTGTTATATGACCCCTGCCATTGCAAGGGGCATGCCCCTTAACCACTCCCCCCCCCCTGGTTTCCCCAGTTTTTCTAAAAATCCATTCCATTGCTGCTGCTTGTACTTTAGCAAACCACTGTATACTTGTAGCTTTGAGAAGAGGTCACGTGCAATTTGACTTTGCTATAGTCACACCCATTTGATTAACGAAATGATTGTCATGGTAACTTGGAGCAAAAAAATTTGATGAGCTATACTACAATTTTCGAAAATAGGATTGTTTTCGGGGGAAATTGCAAAATTGACATCCTCAAAATTTTGCATGTGTGTGTGTGTGTGTGTGTGTGTGTGTGTGTGGTATGTTAATGTGTGTGTGTGTGTGTGTGTGTGGTATGTTAATGTGTGTGTGTGTGTGTGTGTGTGGTATGTTAATGTGTGTGTGTGTGTGTGTGTGGTATGTTAATGTGTGTGTGTGTGTGTGTGTGGTATGTTAATGTGTGTGTGTGTGTGTGTGTGTGTGTGTGTGTGTGTGTGTGTGTGTGTGTGTGTGTGTGTGTGTGGTATGTTAATTTACTTGTGAGTCTCGTGTCCGTGCGATCTATGTTGGTTACTGACAGTCCATAATCTCCAGCAATTCATGTAGTTCTGTAGGCACATTGGTATCCATTATCTTTAGGTGTCTAGCCCTGGGTGCTGATCCTAGTGGTATGTGATTTGTGTGTGTTCGGTTCACTTGTTGAAGGGTTGGTATGCCTATGGTAGAATGCGTCTGATTGTGCATGGCTTGTACCTGAAATGGTGTCCTAATGTCCCCAGCCATCTGAGGTGAACAAGAACCTGCCTGAAGCACTGTTGGCTGCCG
Source organism: Ephydatia muelleri (assembly GCA_013339895.1). Lineage (NCBI taxonomy): Eukaryota > Metazoa > Porifera > Demospongiae > Spongillida > Spongillidae > Ephydatia > Ephydatia muelleri. The sequence goes on from JABACO010000015.1 coordinate 1,729,288, forward strand.
GGTATGGAAATGTCGAGATATCTAGCAGTTAGCGGGAGTGAAAATCAAACAGCGCATGCATGTGTAATCTCACCTGACGTTTATCGGAAGAATTGTTGCGTATGTATTTCAAGTGCATGTATTTGTATTGGCACATTTACATATCAATTGTAATGTGACCGCATACTCTGTACTATTAGATTGATGTGGGCATCGACATCACATGCTAAGAGGAGCATTGTATACTAAAATACAGGTACCTGTTTGGAACAAGCCATGTGTATAGCTGAGCCATACTATACATTTATCTGCGTGATGGTATGTGTCCACTTGTAGAGTTTCCCTGACATGGCTGCCATGTTGGTGTTATGGCATGGTGATGGGAGGGTGCAGGAGATGGTCTCCCTAGGGGCCACTGTATCCCTAGGGGCCACTGTATTAGCTTCCTCATTTGGACAGAGATAGTATACTGATTGGGCAAGGTGCCCAGAAGCAAACGCTTTTTTTTTAAAATGTTGTGACGGCCCATGAAATTGTTGGAACATTGCATGTGATGCTATGTATGACGTGATCAGGGGTGTACCCAGCATTGTTTCCTGGGAATCTCCTCCCCCCTCCCACACAATTAGTTGTAGCCTGATATAATCCTACGCACAATCTACATATAGTGTGGGCGGGATATTCAACTATGTAAGCTACATCAAATAAGATAACCATCCGCGTTGTATCGTACAGGGAAGTTTGGAATCAAAAATTAGTGATATGAATGAAGAAATAGAAGATGTCCCTGACTGGTGACTAGGACTTGACCATGAAACAGAGGGAGCGACTAGCTCAAACACGAATGACACCACTAACTCTGCAAGACGGTCCAAGATGTTTGCTTGGTGATTTTTATCATACCTCCTCGTGTATGCATTAATCTGTATAGATTTGCCGACAGAATGCAGTGCATCTGTTTCTTATTCTGGGCTTTATGATACTGAGAACGTCCACTTTATACCATGCTTGCAGTGCACCTTTGTAATGCGTCCGCTGAACATGACCGTGGAGCTCCTTCGAAATTCTCTTCAGTGTTGTCGCGTGTCAGACGGTCCAGACCGCGGTCTTAATTATTTACTGATGGACCATGAGCTTCGGTCGCCTTTTGTGGTTTGATACAGTCATAAACTGCGATTAAGACCGCGGTCCACCTCCTCCTACCCAGACCAGTATATGCTCACAGTGGTACATACACAAGGTTAATCACAAATAAACTGCATGGATGGATGTGGCAAAAGCAAACATTCAACCGCCACACGGTTTGTATTATACTGACATGAACGTTTGAAGACTATTTACATTATAAATGGCAGTTCAACTACATCATGCAAATCAATCAAACAAACAAAAAATAACTGCATGGCATGCTTGATTATATAGGGACATGCTCGGTTCAGTTTTCACCCTGATTTCCTTATTGTGGAAAAACCCAAAGCCATATCGCAGGGGTAGCCGCTTTTCTGCTGAAGATTAATAACGGGGACGATCCACAGGCCGGGATAAGCATTATTCGGGCACGTGGCAGGAGCGTCGCACAGCGGGGACTTGTAGTCGAGCGTGAACGGCCAGTACATGGTATATCCGCGTACTCATGGAGGCTTCGTACTATCGTAAAGTATATATCTCAGCCTCGTTGGTTGCGAGGAAAGGAGCCCGAAAACCGAGTAGGAGCTTGATGGAACGGTTCCCCACATGTGAAGGATCTCCTTCGTGCCCATGATCTCACCAGTATATTCCTCTTTGGTCGTCAAAGAACTCGTGTTGTGATCAATTGTGTGGACAGCCATTTCATGGCGTAGTTCGTGTAATAGTGTGAGATTTGACATCCGTCCGGGTTCTTGCGCTCGTTGAAGACACTCGCATAGAACCCTTTGTAGTCCTGGGTGCGAAGGTCATCATCAAAACTGATAAGGACGGTTTGAGGAGTTCTGCTAGGCACAGGAAAAAAACGCGTAGAATCATTTTGGAATCATTACGTGATGTGTCCCAAAACATACATGTCCTTACTTTGGTGGGTATACCTTACTTGTTGGTATGTGGGACTGAGCTGGATCAGTTATTGTTATGGCGTTCGAAGTGTCGTAGACATATGGGTCAATTTTCAACGCATACATGTCTCAACATCCCTTTAAAATGATTATTCTGTTTTTGCATGAACGCCAAAATAGTCAGTCGTTACACGTACATGGCGCTTTAGAGTATGCATGTATAAATAAATATAGTGTTCGGTATATCCATGTAAGGGAACGTAGTTGCTTCGAACTATACTTAAGACAACCCAGAAGGTGGTTTTTATCCTGATTTGAAATATTGAAATGTCTTCTTTGAGGCTCTGTATTGTCTTGAAAGTGCGGCTGCCGACCACTCTACTGCCTACCACTCCTCACGTTACCCTACACGATGACTACGAAGCTTGATAAAAGTTATTTCGAATAATAGGGTCCCTCTTAATTGTTAAAAAAAAGTGGTTCACAATACGCGAGGTGCATGATACTCAAAATTTCATTTTCGAGCGATATTATCTCACTACATGTACAACGTTACACTAGAGTCCAGCATCTAAGTTATAATCACATGCAGTATCTTCGACACAAGTGAAAGTGGTTGCCATAATCCATGCAGTATTCGACTGGGAGCATGCATGGAAAGCCTGCTTCTCTGGACCTGACTGTCACTTCACCACTTAACTGATGCAAACATTTTACTCTAAGATCGGCGGTGTGGTGCGTGCAGTGCTCAGCAAAGCGGGCATGCAACATAACCAACGACCATGCATGCAACTGAATTAAGTGTTCCGCGTGGGGGTTGGGACAATGAAATCGGCTAAGCAGTATAGTGTTTATCACGTCTTGCCTCACGTCTCAATTGCTGTCCAAAATCCAAGCAAGGCCACCTTTGATTTTTACAGCGGCTGAACCTTATATTAGAATTGCTCTGACCGAGCAAATGTTATGGAGCACATGTCAAAGTCGTTCACCTCTGTAGATTTTGTAGCGTGTAGTAATGTTGCATGTGAACGGCATGTTGTCTGCGTATACGTATAAGTGTACCGTAAAGTACCACGAATAAGCCCCCCCCCCCCCAACAATAAAAAATGGCTCGTGTTTAAACGTGCGCATAACCTCGAAAGTCTCCTCAAATGTATTCAGCATTTCAGAAACAAAAATGGTACCCGTACATGATTATGTAAAAAGATACGCAGAAGCGTTCGCGATTACGAAGATACGGACGTTTACACACGAGCCATTTTTTATTGTTGGGGGCGTAGGGGGGGGGGGGGGGGGGGGGCTTATTCGTGGTACTTTACGGTACGTACATAAGCCGGTTTAAAAGTTCATGCATTCCGCTATTTGTTTCCGTACATGTATATGTGTATTGTGTATACCAAGATATTGAATTTGTGGCCAAAAGTGTTCGGATAGTTCCACGAGCCAGACAATCGATGTCCTTTAGAATATACGTACAAAAAGCACACGAAGTATAAAAATCATACTGCACTTGAGAACCACCTCTGACCTTTATAAAACAACAAACAATGTAACATATACACTACCTAATCTACCCTACTACATCATATAATCATGACTTGCTTCCTTCATTCTGTCCGATCCGATTGTAACTTTATTTTTATCCAACCCCAAAACAGTGTTTTGGGGTTGGATAAAAATAAAGTTACAATCGGATCGGACAGAATGAAGGAAGCACCCATGCGCATAGGGTGGGAGAGGGGGAGAGTTTGGGAGAGAGGAGAGTTTGGGAGAGAGGAGAGTTTGGGAGAGAGGAGAGTTTGGGAGAGTAGAGAGTTTGGGAGAGAGGAGAGTTTGGGAGAGAGGAGAGTTTGGGAGAGAGGAGAGTGAGAGTTTGGGAGAGAGGAGAGTTTGGGAGAGAGGAGAGAGAGGAGAGTTTGGGAGAGAGGAGAGTTTGGGAGAGAGGAGAGTTGGGAGAGGGAGAGTTTGGAGAGAGAGAGGAGAGGGAGGTTGGGAGAGAGAGAGAGTTGGGAGAGAGAGAGTTTGGGAGAGAGGAGAGTTTGGGAGAGAGGAGAGTTTGGGAGAGAGGAGAGTTTGGGAGAGAGGAGAGTTTGGAGAGGGAGAGAGGAGAGTTTGGGGAGAGGAGAGTTGGGAGGAGGAGAGTTTGGGAGAGAGGAGAGTTTGGGAGAGAGGAGAGTTTGGGAGAGAGGAGAGTTTGGGAGAGAGGAGAGTTTGGGAGAGAGGAGAGTTTGAGGAGAGAGGAGAGTTTGGGAGAGAGGAGAGTTTGGGAGAGAGGAGAGTTTGGGAGAGAGAGGAGAGTTTGGGAGAGAGGAGAGTTTGGGAGAGAGGAGAGTTTGGGAGAGAGGAGAGTTTGGGAGAGAGGAGAGTTTGGGAGAGAGGAGAGTTTGGGAGAGAGGAGAGTTTGGGAGAGAGGAGAGTTTGGGGAGAGAGGAGAGTTTGGGAGAGGGGAGGAGAACGTTGGCATGCGGCCTAACAATATGCAGATGTGTATAGTTTGCTTCATAGGTGGATACGTTACGTATTGGTACGTGGGACTTGCTGATCCAGCTCAGTCCAACACATAAGATATCCACCGAAGTAAGGGCATGTTTTGGGACACAAAATACTAAAAAAATTATACGAGCATACACACTTGTCTTCTAAATCTGCGCATACGCGCGATACATGTGAGCTGTAAGTATTCAACAACACGTGACGCAGCTATGGATTCTTGTCTCGACAGTCAGACCTCGATGTTGTGACAGCAGCGCGCGTGGCAGCCAGAAGACTAAACCAATGCAAAGCAAAATTGATCTGCATATATTGTTGGGGCTTCAAAAGGGCCCCGAAATCAAATTAGAGCAGCTGGGGTGACATGTACACGCTGCGCGCTAAATTCTATATGTACACCGACACACTGACGCGCGCACCTGATGTAGGCGTTACTTCCTTATTCTGAAGTGTCAGTTATTCTTTTCTTAACTGAGACATGTTGTATAAAAGACGACACGTCGTTCCTAGTGCATGACGACTGCTTAGCGTGTTGTTGCATACAATTTACGCAGCAACTTGCAGATAGTGCAAACAAATTAATAAGTGTGCTCACTCCATTATGGACTCCAGTCGTCTCGTAGCTGTTTCACTTCTGCTTCTGATCACTACCTCGCTGGCCGCTGTGATTAGTAATCCAGCGCAGCCGTGTGTTCCAGACCAGTGCGAGCTGCCAGACTGCCGCTGTGCAGGAGTGGACATCCCAGGAGGTTTAACCCCTAGCAAAACTCCTCAAATCGTCCTCATCAGTTTTGATGATGGGCTTCGCACCCAGGACTACGAAGGGTTCTATGCGAGTGTCTTCAACGGTCGCAACAACCCGAACGGATGTCAAATCGGACTGACCTTTTTCGCCTCGCACTATTACACGAACTACGCCCTGCTTGAGGATATCAACAAACAGTACGGCTATGAAATGGCTGTCCACACAATTGATCACAACACGAGTTCTTTGACGACCAAAGAGGAATTTACTGGCGAGATCATGGGCATGAAGGAGATCTTTCGCATGTGGGGAAACGTTTCCTCAAATTCAGTGCGTGGTTTTCGGGCTCCTTTCTTCTCAACCAACGAGGCTGAGATACAAGTACTGTACGATAATAAGTTCTTGTACGAAGCCTCCATGAGTACGGATACCATGTACTGGCCGTTCACGCTCGACTACAAGTCCCCGCTGTGCAACGCTCCTGCCACGTGCCCGAATAATGCTTATCCCGGCCTATGGATCGTCCCCGTTATTAATCTTCAGCAGAAAAGCGGCTACCCCTGCGATATGTTGGACGCTTGCACAGATCCGCAATCGAATCAGGATTGGATAGACCTTCTAACAGATAACTTCAATGCACACTACAATGGGAACCGTGCACCTATGGGTATCTACGCGCACTCGTCGTGGTTCTACCGAGGGCAAGGAAGAGATGGCGTTCTAAAAACGTTTCTTGACAATCTAGCGACCATGCAGGACGTGTACGTGTTGACGCACGCCCAGATGCTGGACTGGGTACGAAACCCAACACCGCTGGACGAAATCACGAACTTCGTTCCGTGGAACTGCCCACCTCGTCCCCAGCCTCGCTGCAACTACCATTCCCCAGGCTGCCTGAAATGGTACGCCGACTCGGGATACCAGCTGAGCACGTGCACGACCCCGTGCCCTCGCGTTTTTCCACAATACGGAAATCTGCGTGGAAACTGAATCGACAGGGGCGGATCCAGAAAGGGGGGGGGGGGGGGGGGGGGGGGGGTCTAATGACTATATTCACAAATGAGGGTGGGTACGGGAGGGGCATGCCAAATTATCATCTTGTTTGCTTCCACATCTGGTTTAATTTCAATCAGTGTTTGTGTTGAATTGATATCAAATACCAGTGCTATTTTCTGGGAATGAAAGTAAGGATGTTTGTTCAGCTTCCTGCATCTCGTGGTCAGCGACAGCGTCTAATTCGATTTGCCTGCGTATGATAGGTGACAGCTGCAGGCAGTGTTGTGCTCACCGTGTCTGTCATCGTGCTAGCTTCGCCCAGTGTACTAGTGCTCACTTGGACTAGTGACCGTGTTGTGCAAGATTCAGATATCATAGTGTGCACAGTGTTGTTTTCAGCCATGGTCTGGGGTGATGTGAACAGCTAGCCATGTCTGTGGGAATCGCAGAGCCACTAGCATTAGATCTATGAAGTAAAAGTTATTGTGTACGATCGCCTTAAAAGGAACTTGTTGCAGAGCGTACTTACTGATTCTCACCAAAAACTGCATCAAATGTTAATCCACTCCATGTTTCTTTACTTTCGTTGGAACGCGCTACCTCGCGTGGTGCTTCGTTTTAGAACGTGTCAATTGCGTATTTAATTATTCATGGTTAATATTCATTTTTTTTTTTCCTGTGGATGTCATGATGATAGGTTTTGGACTTGTATCTAGTACTGCTTTCAGTGTAGGGAAAATGGTACAGGTAGCTTTGATTTTACCTTGGCTCAAGCCCGTCTTAGCAAAGCGGCAAAGGATTAAAGGTCTTGTATAGATGTTGGAATATAATCTCATTTTCAAGAACCCGTAATATTCCAGTACATGCAGTTGTCAGTCCAATTCCAATTAATGCCAGACATTATTGGCAGCAGGGGAGATTAAAGGCTACGAGAAATGGAGGGGTTGAAGGGTATGCAGCTCTACAATCAACTCCTCCTAATCAACTCTCGCACCTTTGCAAAAGTGCGAGGGTGTGGCTACGTTGTAAGCTGCCAGACTGTCGCTGCGACTACCATTCCCCAGGCTGCCTGAAATTGTACGCCGACTCGGGATACCTGCTGAGCACGTGCATGACCCGTGCCCTCGCGTTTTACCACATCTTCGCGATTGCACCAGTAGAAATGGAAGAGGATGCTTAATGTATTTTAGCAATTAATTGTCAGCAAGTTTTTTCGTTTATTTATTTATTTATTTATTTATTTTTTATTGGGTTGACTAGAAACTAAACGATCAGACGATGCTAAGTTTAATGGCATATCTCCAGCTAGCTGGATAATACTTGCGCAAGCCATTTGCATACTCTATATATGTTTCCGTTGTTATGGTCCACGATAAGCAGAACTGGATATAAATAGATTTCGTCCACGGTTTGGTCAACCGGTTGACCTATTCTACTCAGGTGTGTTAAGACTTACACTTGAAATGTTTAAATGGCTGCCAAAGGAAGCGTTTATTCTTACACGGACGTTACCACTCGATTCATAATGTTCAATACATTTTGACAGTTTTTTAAATGTATGAATATATAATGTCGTTTCTATGGTAATGGTTACGCGCGGTGAAATAATTGAATTGAATGTTAGAATTGAAACCCGGTGTCACAGCATATTTTATCCGTCATCCGGGGAGGTTAATTTATGCGAGTACTTTTCATCCGGTTGGATAGTATATTTTAACCTACTCTGGGATACTTTATCCGCCTTGGCACGTGTCGTTCGTTCGGTTTGAAAATGTGTGCTTCACATATCGATGAGCAACGGTATAGCGTATTGGTTGAGTACCTCACTTCTGGCAGAGATGGTGACCCTCGGGCTTCACGTATTTGTCCTGCAGGAGCTACAGCAAACGAGAAACGGGGAATACGGCAGTTAGCTGCTACGTTCGTCCTGAGAGACCCATTGCTGTATTACCGAGCAACAGATGTGATGAATGAGATCAGTCTTAAACGGGTCATTGCAAAAGAAAAGGTAAAAGCTAGAATTATTCGTTCCTGCCATGATGGCGTTCATGGGTGACACTACGGCAGGGACAAAACACGTGCAAAGGTAAGTGACTGAATTTCTCAGAATATCATATACCGAGGAGTCCACGCGATCTAGCCATGTCATGCACCCCAAATATCAACACCTTTGATGGCATGAACATTATAAGATGCTATCAGGTCATCATTATTTATCAAGAGATTGTCATAAGATACATATGGTGTGTAATCCCACGTAGGTTTTTACTCCTGGTACCATGATTCTGTTGAAGACATGCGAAACTCACACTGGATGGGAGGAAAATTGGGTGAAATGTGGCAGGGTCCTTATGAAGTTGTTGAAAGGTTAAGTAAAGGATGTTATAAGTTGAAATCGTCGAAAGGCTGCATTTGAAAACGGCTTATATATTAAGGAATTTCCTGAACCAATTAAGGTGGGTATCGTACGTAATGATTAGATGCGTGTAAAAAATACTGCTAGGGCAGTATAATTTATTTCCTCCCTATCTAGAATGGAGTAGAGGGAATTGTGGAAACCCGTGAGTACATGTGGTGTATTTAATATCAATATGCAGATGCAGCAAGCATACAATTTTTGTCAGTGGATATATGATGCCAGAGACCGATGTTATAATGATGGGGGTTACAATCACTAGAGGTAGTGATGGATGATCAAATAGATTCGATAATCTATCTACCTGTGATCACTGATTGGCAGCACGAGAAGTGTCGATTATTTTTTATCCGTGGCAACGACATCAATTCTAAAGAGCTAGTAAGGATTGGAATATCACAGGCTCCTTCGGCAACATTCAGAATTAAAGGAGATGGGAACTGTTTTTTCCGAAGCCTATAGCTCAAGTTCTAGCAGGGTCACAAGATGACCATGAGAAAGTTCGTCTTCTTGTTACCTTTTATATGGCACATAATTCTATGATTCTGAAGTGTGCATGCATTTTGAACCCAAATGTAACAATGGAAAACTATCTGAAGTGAACGAGGATGCTGTCCTTGAACATGTGGGCAACAGAGATGGAAATTATTGCTGCTGCATCCATGCTCAGTACAACAGTTTACATTCAAATGGTTAAGACTGGCAGACTGTCTGACTGACCAAGGATGGGCAACATGCAAAATGGGTGAAGAAGAGTCCATCTATATAACAAACATAAGCAATCATTCTGAAACTATTAGGAAAATTGAATTTTAAAGTGTAGCTCATGTGGTACATGAATGTGTTGTACTGTGAAGAATTATTCTAGGATAATATCCGTGAGGCCATTTTCTGTCCCATGCAGTACACTAGGTATGGTTGCTATGACAACTACCAATTACATTAATTTGCGGGATCACTGTACACACATTTGGTACAAGAAACATACATGTAGCTATAACAAGCATCCTTAAGGAAATGCGGCATCTTGTAATGGTTAAAATTGCTGATATTGCTAATTCCAAATATTGGTGTAGCTAGCTAGTCTTAGGATACCTGAGTAGGACCGGTCCGGTTCTGGAACCGGCTGGTTAAAGTTCTCAATCAGTTCGGAACATATACAGTACAGTGTCCATAATCAATGAATATTCTTTTAAATAAACCCAGCTTTCTAATTAACTTTCAATAATTATTTCATGTAATAATGACCTAAATTTTACAACTGACTCATGAACTAAAATCAAAAATGTTAAGTTAATAGGCACACAAACAAATCATAGTAAATTATTGCATGTCCTGTTTATTATGTATCATTACATTTCAGTCTTATAAATTCAAATCATTCATTACAGATTAAGTGACCACCCATATTCAAGTTCCAACTTTTAATGACAATTGAGTTTCTTGGCTAAAAACAATAACCTAAAATTAATTAACTTATTCCACAGAACAATAACCTGAAGTTAATTAATTTTTCTACTGCCGAGTTATTAATAGTAAAGAATTAGATTTTAGGCACTTGATTATGAGTACAGGGCCGTAGCCAGCCACTTGAAGTGGGGGGGGGCCAAAATCGTTCGATTTGGGACCCGATCTAAGGCAGTTTATTCCTGATGGAACAAAATCGTGCTTTAAGAAGTAATATTTTATAGCCTTTCAAGGTTGAGTCCTGCGTCGTTAACCATATCACCAATATCATTTATGAAATCTGCAGTCTCGGAAACGGCTGTATTGGATGAACCGACTAGTTGCGATGCTCTCATCCGCAACGGGTACCTACGCGGCTTGAGGCTGGTGGCAGCTCTTGTGCTAATACAGTCTTCGGCCGCAGGAACCACGCATCCATGAGGAATGAGACTGAGACCTTCCTCAACGTGTGTGAGCTCTGGCCGCTCCTCCGGTTGGCTTGTGTGAGGTGTACACTTGCTTTCTTGAACAGAATAGATATGTCCTGGGTGATGGATGCAGCGTGTTTTCGTTTCCTCTCGTCGTCTGGTTTTTTCCCATAACTCAACGATTCATTGCTAGTGATTGCTGGGGTTTCGTTATCGTGAGATTAGTTATAAATAGATTACCACTTAATTAAAATGAAAGCTGTAGTGAGTTATCCAGAACCGTCCATTTCTATAACGTGTAGTGGAAGTATTGCGTGCGTATCGATAGTTATATTATGAAAGGACTATTCTTCGGGAGGGGGGTCGTTCGACCCACCCGACCCACCCCTGGCTACGGCCCTGTGAGTAGTTTTGCATGTGATATATAGGGGTGTTGTGGTATGTTGAGAAAAGAAGGAGGCGGAAAATTGGTGGAGTACTCTGCATCCAGGTAAACCTCCAGATTACATCAAGGGTAAAATGGTGGTTTTGTACTACATAAACTTGCAGACCAAGCCCCTCGTCCCCAGGCTCTATTTTGATATTAAAGTTAGCGGGACAAAAAATTGGGCCTGGTAAGCGATTGGCATAGTCTTTGTGCGCATGCGCTAGCCATTCACCAGAATCTGGTGAATCGCGTACTGTTGTAATTTGTTTGTAATCCTTTCCGTATATCAATTAGTTCTCCGCGCAAGCTTTACCTCGTCCCAGACCGTCGTAAATGCGTCACCCGTAGATTTGCGTAGCGCTCCATTTCGAAATACACACCAAATACACAAAGAGAAGCATGGATACAAGGAAAGAGTCAAGGTCTTGCAGGATTTGTGGCAGTGTTGTGCCTCCCACACATTGTGTAGCACTCTTTTCTACTACTTCAGGTCTTGCAGATAGGCTTAGCAAGGTTGCTGATGTCCCAGTGGCTCCAGATGATGGTTTGGCCAAGTTCATCTGCGGAATCTGCAATAGGAAATTTTTGTTAGCAGAGTCATTTTATAATAACAGCCATGCAAGGCTAGTTATGAGAAGAGCAATGCCTCACCCTCTGACACTGGTGGTACTATGGGTTCACAAGCTCAGGTCACACGAAAGAGAACCAAGGATACCAGTGGCCCTGAGGCATCTCCTAACACTAGCCAGTGTAGACCTGTGGCCAAGGCTGTTTGAGGCTGGACATTTAGTTGGATAATTAGAGCGTTACGGTATATGATTTACAAATGATGGCGGTTAGCCTCATTATCGCTATGCTATGTTCAACGGCATGCCTTGCACGAAGCTTACACATGGTGCTATTATAAGCTGATGCCTTAGTACCTGCATCTATAACATACACATCTGAAGCAATATTACGCTTTCCAATTAATACACTGGCCGCTTTTCATAAGCATACGCCGTTACGTCATCTGAAGCTTGTGTTAAAGAAGCGCGAGTTGCATCGAGCTGCCACAGGTACGTTTGACATAGAGGCAAAGTTAACACTTTAGGTAAAAGGTTTATGTCATTCACTAAGTGCGGCCGGCTGTATTCGACCTAAACAGTTTGCTTGTTTTCTATGAATAATTATGCGGTTGTTGTATAGGTTGGATGGATTACCACCACCACCAAGTTCAGTTGCACTGCAGAGTGTGCGCAAAGCGCATGTTTGACAGAAGAGAAAACAAAAAGGACACCACAACCAGTGTGAGGCATATACTCAGGCCTTGCAGAAGGTGTTTGGTGTGGCATTTCAACCTGAGAAGGATGCAATGGTGTACCCACAAAGCTTTTGTAGCTCCTGCAAGCGTTCCCTTCAAAAGGCAATGGATGCAGCTGCAAAGGGGGGTACCATATAAGTGCTGTGTGACTGCATTTCAGTGGCAAACACATAGCCGTGAAACGTGCATGGTGAGATGTTTACACCCCAATATGATGGCATGTGTATTAATTTCTTTAAATCCACACAATCGTCAGGTGTGTGAACACTTCATATCAACTCAGCAAGTGGGAAGGCCACCCAAAGTTATTCACCCAGCTAAAGAAAGGCCGTGCTAATCAGCTATTAAAGTACATTGACCCATTTCACCACTTCCACTAAATGCTATTGGCAACCCTAATAACTGTTTTGTAGCAGATGACAATTTGTTAGTTGTACAGGATCTGAATTGTTCTCTGTGCTTAGAGGTTCTTAACCAGCCCCTGGAGCTGCCATGCAAAGCACTTGTGTGTGCCAAATGCATTAAACAATGGATAGTGGTGTCAGTGGACGTGTTGTTATGACACAGCACCATTGCATCTTAACCCTGCACCCACCTTGGTACTGAACATCTTGGGCGATGTATTGATACACTGTGCAGCCTGTTCCAGGGACATCAAAGCTAGAAGTTTTGATGATCACCAGTGCACACCATCTCCTACTGAAGAGATGATAGCAGCTGCAGATGTCCTGACACGCATGTCATCAACAAGCCCTGAGACCCTGTTTTGCAATGTCCAACACGAGGAAGAGTATGTACATACACACACACGAACACACACACACACACACACACACACACACACACACACACACACACACACGCAGACACACACAAACAGACACACAGACACACAGACACATAGTCAAAGTGTAATCACTGATATGATCACTTCCTTACAGCCAGTCACATTCATGAGGGTTACAGCCACCCACAATCTAACCAGGTCAGTTAGCAAGAGGACACTCAAGTGAAGGTGTCAAGAGATGAGCCATGTGCGTGACATTGTCAGTGGAGGGGAGGCATCCACCCTACTCGAGACAGAAATAAAGTGGCGGAGTGACGAAGAAAAGCAGCATATGTTAGTGGAGTCAGGGATAGCTATGGACATCAAAGTGAGTGCAGACCAAGGCCTAGCAATCAAGGCTGGCCTAGCAATCCCTTGGCACAAGCTACCACACCTCCGAAGGTTATCATATACACATTCCACAGCATATTATTTTAATAACTCTGTTATCACTTACATATAAATTTAGATGGCATAAGGATTAGGTCTAGACCATGCCACAAAGGAAAAATGCTGGGTATCATGTTAAGCATAGATTTGACATGTCGGTACTAATCCAACATGTTAGCGTGCCATGCTAACACTGATTCCACTGGATGTGTGTGTGGAGATGTGTGGATGTGTGTGTGGATGGGTGTGGTGAATACACAGTGTGTGTGTGTGTGTGTGTGTGTGTGTGTGTATGTGTGTGTGTGTGTGTGTGTGTGTGTGTGTGTGTGTGTGTGTGTGTGTGTGTGTGTGTGTGTGTGTGTGTGTGTGGATGCCTTGTCCCCTCCCAGCTTGATCCATACTTCATCACTGGGGATTAAATCATGCTAAGTGAGCCTGCCAGCTCTATGCACATAAAAACACATACAGTGTATGCATTTTTAAAACTATCTTGCATGTAGTTTATTCATTACTTGGCATTCTCATCCAGCAGTTGGAACACCTTTTCCACTAGATTTGGAACATAGATCAGGGCGGCTCCTCGTATCTCTTCTCCCCCAGATTTCAGTGAAAATGAAAAAGGGGCAATCTCTCCTTTGAGGTTGCCCCTGATCATCTCTCTTGAGATTTGTCTCATCTTTTCTTCACTAGCAATGGAGATTCCAGAAGGGTGGAGGGACATTCAAGATGAGCTTTCAGATTGTTAATGTTCCCTTGCCCAATTGTCCCCAAAATACCTGTGTCTTCTGCTGCTTTGAGGCCGATGACAACATCACTAACCTTCATGTAGCATTAGATCGCTTTCAAGACCAGGTGGAAGAACTGCAAAGGATAAAATGGAGGTTGGTTCAAATAATGTTTTTACAGATAGGTGATTTTAATTTACAAAGGCAATATAAAATCAAGTTGTTTCTTTGTGGTGACTACGACTTTTTCAGTACGATGTATGGCCTTTCAGGAGCTTGTGGTGCGTTAATACTAGATGTCAATAACACCCATTATGATAAACTTTGTACATAGGGTGCTATCCTTGCTTATGTTGCCATATCCACAAAGATCAGATGAAGATTCCTGTTGACATTCGAGGAGTATTTGAGGCGCGCACATTGGAGACCATCACTCAGGATAACCTAAATTACATGGCAAACTGAGGGATTAGGAGTGATGCACAATTGTTCCACAATTGCATCTCAAAGCCAATTTTTAACATTCCTCTATCCCAGGTTAGAATTGATTGTACGTCAATAATTTTACTTGCCCCTTCCCCCCTCACACCCTATAGGTGTGCTTGCCAGGTCTCCATATAACTCTGGGTGTCTTCACGAAGATCTTCAAGCTCCTTGAGGACACATGCCACGAGCTGGATTTGAAACTTGCCTGTTCCTCTTCGCAAATTGCAGCTAGCTCTTCCACATTTGAGGAGTACCACCAAGAGATGCTGAGAATGCTGTCTGCCAAGGAAGACCTCACAAGCCAAATACAAGGGCTCAAGGTCATGAGCAGCTGACCACATATTTGTCCATCCTCTATGGTGCGGCAAATGAGGTGGTTAAAGGTCTCCTTGAGCAAGCAGAGATTAAGAGACAAGCTGTAAAACAAGTGGTGAGTTAAACAATGCTGCATGTGACTCTTTATTAACTATACTGATACAATTATTATCAAAGGAAAAGCGAATTGAAGAGTCCAAAAGACATCTCCAAAAGGGATTTCCATTAAAGGATGGACCCTTTTTCAAACAGCTTGTGTTGCTCTCCAGTCCTTTAATGTTGAAAGGCAAAGTTATTTTGGAGGTGCCTTCATTGGCAATCATGTGCATAAGGCATTGCAGGTACTTAAATATACATAAGTGTCAAGGTTCCTACTCTGTATCACTGTGCCAATGCACTGTGCACACAGCCTAAGAGCATCGAAACCCTGTGCAATTCCTTGACTAAGGTGGTGGTGAATGACGAACCAAGTCTGACAGCTGACATTTTGAAAATGTCAGAAAAGTTTCAGAACATATTGGAGATGTTTGCAACATACCACAAGTTGTATGATGCATCAATTCTATCTGGCGACAGTATTCAACAACTGAGTTAATTTAAACGTAAACTGTAAAATTAAACACTGACTTTGATCACATAGGACAAGCAATCACAAACTTTATAGATGTCTTCAGAAAGTCATTTCCCAAAGCCACTGTCCCAGTAAAAATGCATCTTCTTGAAGAACACACTGTTGCTTGGGTACAGAAGTGGCATGTAGGGTTTGGACTCCTTGGAGAACAAGGAGCTGAATCCATACTACATGCCAAATTCAATGCTCTGCACAGGACACGGCATGCATCGATACACGAGAAGTTGCAGCATTACCAGTGCGTAGTGAAGGAACACCTCATCTCCATTGCACCAGAAAATGTCGCAGCAATACCAGTAGTAGCAAAGAGACCCAAATATTCTAAGGAATAGTTATTATATTATATATGCTTTACATCACTAATTACATGGTATTAAAAAATCACTTAAAGAGACAAATCATCTATGTTTGACAACTTGTAGTGCAGGCCGCATTTAGTCCTTTGGCTATCTAGGTAGTCTTCACCCTCCACCATTTATCCACGTTTAGTTTTCTCCCAGGAAAATTGGCAGTAGTCTAGTGTTCCGGTCTTTATGAAGGATATCTGATCGCGGTACTCTAGCTGCTTGCGAGCGCTACAACCATAGATATTAGACTAATATCTATGCTACAACTAACAGACGGTACAGAGATATGTCATGTAATTCACCCGAAGGGTAGAAAAATGATTAAAATGACTGTTAAATGGCGGGTCTACAAGTGTAGTTCTTATATAGCTCGAACATACAAAGTCCATGTTGAGGTCATGTTGTATGATGTAATCGTTTCAATATTTCGGGGCGTATTGTCCAATGTTTAATGGGCCGCAAAACAGCCGTGTGGCCAAGCGACTGACTGCTGAGCGCCCTGGAAGTTGATTTATTTTTGCTTACACAGCACAGACTGATAATTGCACTGAGCCACTGAGTGACAATAGCAATGATCAGGGACCAGGTAGCTACGTTGAACTTGTGGTGCAGTGGTTCGCTTCAGTTTGAAGTCGAACATGAATGGTAGGAGTTGGTAGCAAATTTACTTCCCGTACCCAGTAGGAAACCAAGCGAACACATCCCGACCATTGTACAGATGGAAAAGTGCTTCCTCCTGCTTGGCCTTCAGTATTAGGCTTTCCTGGTGAACACACCTTAGAGAATAAGCTACCACATCACGGAACTCAGCTGAATACGCCATAACTCGATCAGACCAGTATAGGGAAAGGACTACAAACCAAATTACAACAGTACGCGATTCACCAGATTCTGGTGAATGGCTAGCGCATGCGCACAAAGACTATGCCAATCGCCTATTTTTTGTCCCGCTAACTTTAAGAGCCTGGGGACGAGGCTAGTGCTGACCTTACAATTTCTGTTAGATAAGGATATGACTCAGTCGAGTCTGGCAGACTCCCATACATGTATTCCAAAGGCAAGAAAGCTCAACTTTATAATACATATTGCTTGAGAGCCTGAACAAATGCTGAAAAACGGTTGAGTTGCTTCTTGTGATTAATTTGCGTGTCGAGACACTAATCCAGCCGGGTGCGCTGTCAATTGAGCGCTCCATCTATGCACAAAGTCAATACTGGTGTTCAAAACATGTATAAGAAGTGTACATGTACATCGCCAAGAATTTCTGTCATGAATTAAGGAGCGACTGTCTCACCTTTTTATTTGCTCCCGTGGTAAGTTTACAATAAATAACTGTCGCTGAAAGAGTAAAAAAGTCAATGACAGTAAAGTCTACTTTACTATGTTTGGTGTAATTCACCGATTCACACGCAACACAGGACTGCAAACAGTGCTCTCTACTTATATGTACGAAGTAGGGCCTATAGTGCATGGTGTCGGAGTGGTGCATGCAGGAATGAGTCTATTCTAAAGACCGATCACGTGCATATTGTGTAAGGTCCTCCGTGCATGGCCATGGCAAGCAAAGTGGAAGCTCAAACTGCTGAGGAAGCCAAAGTTTGTCCAAGTGAGTCGTGTGACAGGAAGCCTGTAATAAACCTGCAGATGCCAGCCAGCCGGATCCCGTAATAGATCTGCAGATGCCAGCCAGCCGGAATCCCGTAATAGATCTGCAGATGCCAGCCAGCCGGAATCTTGCAATTAACAGAAATATCAACCAGTTTCAACCAGCTGGTTTCAACGTTTGATGCGTGGCCATGGTGCAGCAAAAATGAGACACACTTACACGCCAGTCTGGCGTAGCACAGCCACGTTTATTTGCGGGATTGAACGTGGCTATAAAGCTCAGTTGACTTAGAGGCAAATGGTTATGTGTTGGGGACCGATCTGAGATCTCGTGCACAAGCGTGCTTCCATTAGTTAATTGTCCATCAGTGAAAAAAGAATAATTGACACTATACAATAAAAAAAGGAAGTAACGCCTACATCAGGTCTGCACGTGTATCAGTGTATACATTATAGATTCGCGCATTGTCGTCATCGTGCTGATAATCGTTACGTCATGTGGGTCTGGGGACGAGATTAAGTGTCAACCCCTAATTGATGTCGCGGCCCAACAATGGGGATCGCTTGCTTTTCATTGGTTTAGTTGGTTTAGACTTCTGGCTTCGCTGCTGTCTCAACATTGGGGTCTATCTGTTAAAGCAAGGATTCACACATCCTGGCATTTGAACAGCAGCACTGAACTGGATTATACATTTATTTTGTATTTTGTGTCCCAAAACATGCCCTTACTTTGGTGGGTACCTTATGTGTTGGTATACGGGACTGAGCTGGATCAGCAAGTTTACCATTATTGTTATGGCGTTCGAAGCGTTGTAGACATATGAGTCAATTTTCCAGCGCATGTCTTAACATCCCTTTGAAATGATTATTCTATACCTTGGTACATGTATATACAATACTGTACGGAAACAACTATAGCGGAATGCATGAACTTTAACCGGCTTACGTACTACATATACATCGTTCACGTGCAACTATTATGAAATCTACAGAGGTGAACGACTTCGACATGTGCTCTATAACATTTGCTTGAGCCAGAGCAATTCTAATATAAGGTTCAGCCCGCCGTACAAATTAAAGGTGAAAGGCCTTGCTTTGCATGGGTTTTGGTCAGGACAGCAATTGAGACGTGAGACAAGATGCGATAAACACTACTGCTTAGCCGGCATCTTTGTCCCAACCACCAAGCGGAACACTTAATTCAGTTGCATGCATGGTCGTTGGTTACGTTGCATGTTTATATATTTTTGCACGGCTTCAGCAGCCCGCTTTGCTGAGCACTGCACGCACCACACCGATCTTAGAGTAAAATGAGTTAAGCGCGGTGAAATGACAGTCATGCAGGTCCAGAGAAGCAGGCTTTCCATGCATGCTCCCAGTCGAAAACTGGATTATGGCAACCACTTTTCTTCTTTTCTTCACGTGTGTCGAATATACATTTGTGATTATAACCTTAGTGTAACGTTGTACATGTAGCGGGATATATTGCTCGAAAATGACATGTTTTTAATAATTTTGAATATTCCCTCGTATTGTGAACCACTTTTTTTTAACAAGAGGGGAAAGCTTCGTAGTCATCGTGTAGGGTAATGTGAGGAGTGGTCGGCAGTAAATAGGGAGTGGTCGGCAGCCACAATACAGAGCCTCAAAGAAAACATTTCAATATTTCAAAACAGGATAAAAACCATCCTACAGGGTTGTCTTAAGATGCAATAAGTATAGTTCAAAGCAACTACGTTCCCTAATAACACATTGATGCCGAACACGCTAAAGCACCACTACCTAAGCTACCCTATTACATCATAATCGTGACTTGTGGATAAAAATAGTTTTAATCGGATCGGACAAAATGAAGGAAGCACCCATGCGCACCAACTCTCTCTCTCTCTTTCTCTCTCTCTCTCTCTCTCTCTCTCTCTCTCTCTCTC
Source organism: Ephydatia muelleri (assembly GCA_013339895.1). Taxonomy (NCBI): domain Eukaryota; kingdom Metazoa; phylum Porifera; class Demospongiae; order Spongillida; family Spongillidae; genus Ephydatia; species Ephydatia muelleri. The sequence continues at coordinate 1,748,801 of JABACO010000015.1, forward strand.
TCTCTCTCACTCTCTCTCTCTCTCTCTCGCTCTCTCTCTCTTTCTCTCGCTCACTCTCTTTCTCTCTCTCTCTCTCTCTCTCTCTCTCTCTCACTCTCTCAAAAATAATGCAAATGATTTACTAATTGGAAATGAGCTATTCAGCTGATACTGCATGCATGTAATCAAATGAATGCAACTCAGCACCTTCTGAAGATAAGTTTCACTGCCATCAATGGCTTTCAGTCACTTGTGTTATATATACAATTCAAATCATATTCAAATCCAATAAATGTGGTCCAAATCCTTTTTTTTTACTTTTTTGTGCAGCCTTAATTGGATTGTAATATTTATTCACATTCATTCATGCGGGTTTACGTCCCTGGGTTTGCACTTGATAATTGAGAAGTACTAGTAATGTAGTGATTCCGGCTGCTGACTAATAGCACACATAATAGAAATTCTATTGCTGGAACGTGATTATATAATTATCATAATGCCGCCTGTGATCAGTATACGGTCGGCTGAACCTTGCTGTGGCTTGAGAAAATGCTAGAGCAATCCTGCCTGTCGATGTGAACGATGTAAGTATATCTATAGTCTATCTATACGCTATTTTATAAAGTGCATTCTAGTTGCTTCTGCCGTATATATATGAATCTGTATTACACCAGTAAATTAAATATTCATAATTCAAAGAATGTTTGAACATGCGGCGGAAATGTGAAAAATCCGTATGTCCACAACACTTCAACAATATGCAGATGTGTATAGTTTGCTTCATTGCATTACGTAGGTGGATACGTTAAGTGTTGGTATGTGGGACTTGCTGATCCAGCTCAGTTCCACATACCGACACATAAGGTATCCACCGAAGTAAGGGCATGTTTTGGGACACAAAATACTAAATAAATTATACGAGTATACACACTTGTCTTCTAATTCTGCGCATATGCGATACATGTGAGCTGTAAGTATTCAACAACAAGTGACGCAGCTATGGATTCTTGTCTCGACAGTCAGACCTCGATGTTGTGACAGCAGCGCGCGTGGCGGCCAGAAGACTAAACCAATGCAAAGCAAACTATACACAATTGATCTGCATATATTGTTGGGGCTTCAAAAGGGCCACGAAATCAAATTAGAGCAGCTGGGGTGACATGTGCACGCTGCGCGCTAAATTCTATGTATACCGACACACTGACGCGCGCACCTGATGTAGGCGTTACTTCCTTATTCTGAAGTGTCAGTTATTCTTTTCTTAACTGAGACATGTTGTATAAAAGACGACACGTCGTTCCTAGTGCATGACGACTGCTTAGCGTGTTGTTGCATACAATTTACGCAGCAACTTGCAGATAGTGCAAACAAATTAATAAGTGTGCTCACTCCATTATGGACTCCAGTCGTCTCGTAGCTGTTTCACTTCTGCTTCTGATCACTACCTCCTTGGCCGCTGTGATTAGTAATCCAGCGCAGCCGTGTGTTCCAGACCAGTGCGAGCTGCCAGACTGCCGCTGTGCAGGAGTGGACATCCCAGGAGGTTTAACCCCTAGCAACATCCCTCAAATCGTCCTCATCAGTTTTGATGATGGCCTTCGCACCCAGGACTACGAAGGGTTCTATGCGAGTGTCTTCAACGATCGCAACAACCCGAACGGATGTCAAATCGGGCTGACCTTTTTCGCCTCGCACTATTACACGAACTACGCCCTGCTTGAGGACATCAACAAACAGTACGGCTATGAAATGGCTGTCCACACAATTGATCACAACACGAATTCTTTGACAACCAAAGAGGAATATACTGGCGAGATCATGGGCATGAAGGAGATCCTTTGCATGTGGGGAAACGTTTCCTCAAATTCAGTGCGTGGTTTTCGGGCTCCTTTCCTCGCAACCAACGAGGCTGAGATACAAGTACTGTACGATAATAAGTTCTTGTACGAAGCCTCCATGAGTACGGACACCATGTACTGGCCGTTCACGCTCGACTACAAATCCCCGCTGTGCAACGCTCCTGCATGTCACGTGCCCGAATAATGCTTATCCCGGCCTGTGGATCGTCCCCGTTATTAATCTTCAGCAGAAAAGCGGCTACCCCTGCGATATGTTGGACGCTTGCACAGATCCGCAATCGAATCAGGATTGGATAGACCTTCTAACAGATAACTTCAATGCACACTACAATGGGAACCGTGCACCTATGGGTATCTACGCGCACTCGTCGTGGTTCTACCGAGGGCAAGGAAGAGATGGCGTTCTAAAAACGTTTCTTGACAATCTAGCAGCCATGCAGGACGTTTACGTGGTGACGCATGCACGCACAAATGCTGGACTGGGTACGAAACCCAACACCGCTGGACCAAATTCAAAACTTCGACCCGTGGAAATGCTCTGCTCCTCCCCAGCCACGCTGCGACTACCATTCCCCAGGCTGCCTGAACTGGTACGCCGACTCGGGATACCTGCTGAGCACGTGCACGACCCCGTGCCCTCGCGTTTTCCCACAATACGGAAATCTGGGTGGAAACTGGATCGAGCATGTATACCTATATAATCATGCCATAAATTTATTTTCTTTGTTTGTTTTTTAGGTTGTATATGTGCATGATACATAATTGAACTTATTTTCTGAGAATTAGAACCGGTGTCGGACCCCCGGACATAATCCGCTAGCGGATTTCTGTCCCCCACGGACATAATCCGCTAGCGGATATTGTCCTCTTCCGCAGAAATTGTCCCTCCCTCCCCTGCCCAAACGCTAGTTTATGTTCCACCTTTCCTGTTTCCCACCCCGCCCTTTTAAGTCGCACGTGGTGAGCAGCTGCTAGTGTATCGTAGTCTGCGTTAAGGACGGAGAAGAGTACGATTGCATTTACAGCTTTCTGGAGACTGCATGGTATACGTACCCCTCTGGGTATCATAAGGCCCAAAAGCGATCTTTGCGGCGGAAATGTGAGGACTATGCGGTCGATAGCGGCGTACTGTACCGCAAAAAGGAAAAGGAAAAGGAAAGAGGGGAAATGGAATTTCTTCGAGTTCCTAGAGGAGTAGAAGAAAGAGAACGAATCCTTCATTCGTGCCACTCGTCCAAAGAAAGTGAGTACGATTAGCTCCGTTATGGATTGAGATTAGCAGTGTCACTATATGGTCAATGAGGCCAATAGTAATAATTGCGCTTTTTATAGGTGGACACCTGGGAAGGGATAAAACAAGAGAAAAGGTTTCATCGAGGTTCTTCTGGAAGACGCTGATGAAAGATGTGGATGAGTTTGTTAAGACATGTGATGTTTGCCAGAGCACAAATGGTGCCAAGTTTATGAAGACTGCAGTTCCTTTGCATCCCATACCTATACAACCTAGTGTATGGCATCAAGTAAGTTGTAATTTATTCTCCCAGTTATTAAAATGCATGTACGCATCAATTTAGGTTGGTATAGATCTGATTGGTCCTCTCCCTAAAACTTTTCAAAGTGACCTGAAGCTGAACCTATAGCTGACAAGACTCCAAGGACAGTGGCTGGGTTTCTGTATAAGATTATATGCAGGCAACTGCATATCATAGTACATAAAAGCAGCAATTATGCATGTAACTTCTTTACAGGCATGGGTGCACCCATGTTACTATATCGGATCAAGGACGCGAATTTGTGAACAGAGTGAATGCAGTTATGTTTCAAATGACTGGAACTGAACACAGGATATCTACTGCAACCTTCCTCAAACGAATGGTTTGGTGGAATAATCCTATTATAATCAAACCCTGCAACGATCCTTAATAAAGCTATGTAATGACAAGCAAAATGATTGGGATGATCTTTTAGACCCTGTTCTCTTCGCTTATAGGTAATGTGCATTACAGTTTCTAAAATTTAGATCACCTCTGTTTACATGTTTTGCAGAACCTCTAAACAGAAATCAACAATGCACACTCCATTTGAGCTGATGTATGGCAGGTACAGTACTTATTATATTTCTCTAAGACTATATTTGCATCTATGTCTGTTGTTTTTGAGCTTATTGTATGTGCAGGCGCATGTTAATATATTTTGCTCTGCATGTGATGTTAAATGATACCATTTCTCAAGCATGCATTGTTAACATATTCATGTATTCTTTCATTTGTTTTACATTTGTAATGGGATGATATATGAAACTGATAATTACCATACATATCGAAACAGAAAAGCAGTTCTTCCAATACAAGTGAATGCAGAATTTCCACCACACTGCGACACAAGTGACAATCTAAATGAACCGTTTGATGTGACTACATTGAAGATGTGTTCAAAAGCATGTGTAGTCTCCAAAAAAAAGTTTTCTCAGATGCTGAGCAGAATATTTCATCAGCACAGACATGCATGAAAGCCGATTATGATAAGAAAAAGGGAAAACCAAAGCTAGCTAAGGTATGTCAAGTCAGTCTTCATTGCCCACTAGGCACTTTACAATTATGTCACTTAATAGGAATATGATGTTGGCTGCTTATAGTAATGCTGCGTAATAGTCACAAAGATCAGCGAAAGGGAGACAAACTTGTCAAAAGGTTTTTAGGGCCATATGCTGTTGAAGAGTATCGGGGAAAGGTGTCTACCATTGAATAATCCTGGAACAGGGAACATGTTTAAAAAATGTGTTAGTGTTTGCAGATTGAAGGAATTTTATCCTAGAAAGGTGTGGGTTTAAAATACTTAGATGATGCTCAATTAATACTCTGATTCTAAATGATTATCCTGAACAGCAACAGTCCACCCCGCCAGCCTCTCCTGAACAGCAACAGTCCACCCTGCCAGCCTCTCCTGAAGAGCCACAGTGAACCCTGCCAGCTTCTCCTGAAGAGCACAGTCCACCCCTGCCAGCCTCTCCTGAACAGCAACAGTCCACCCTGCCAGCCTCTCCTGAATAGCAACAGTCCACCCCTGCCAGCCTCTCCTGAAAAGCCACAGTTCACCCTGCCAGCCTCTCCTGGAGAGCCACAGTCCACCCTGCCAGCCTCTCCTGGAGAGCCACAGTCCACCCTGCCAGCCTCTCCTGGAGAGCCACAGTCCACCCTGCCAGCCTCTCCTGGAGAGCCACAGTCCACCCTGCCAGCCTCTCCTGGAGAGCCACAGTCCACCCTGCCAGCCTCTCCTGGAGAGCCACAGTCCACCCTGCCAGCCCCTCCTGAAGAGCCACAGTCCACCCTGCCAGCCCCTCCTGGAGAGCCACAGTCCACCCTGCCAGCCTCTCCTGGAGAGCCACAGTCCACCCTGCCAGCCTCTCCTGGAGAGCCACAGTCCACCCTGACAGCCTCTCCTGCAATTCCTTTTACTGGAACACGAAAGCCATGATTAAGAGTGGAGACTGGCTTTCTGATGAGCACATGTATCTTGCTCAAGCTATTCTTTAAAAACAATTCCCTGCCAAGGATGGCTGGCAATCAACTCTTCTAGCACAGATTGATGGGTTTATTCCTGCAACAAATGAATCAATTCAAATTCATCTGATATCTGGAAATCACTGGGTGACATCAAGCAGTCTAGGCCATGAAGTAGTTGTCTATGACAGTAAATTACGTAGGGGAAAATTAAAATCAACTCTTACTCACCAGCTCTGTCTTATATATAGGACATTGATTAAAGTGGAGATAAACAGTAGAGATGAACAGGTCACTTAATTGTGCAATTTCCGAATACGGCCCAAAAAGCAGAAAGGTGGAAGTGACTGTGGTGTATTTGCAATTGCATTTGCATTTCATACAGCAATGGGAGACAATATATCAGGTTTGCAGTTTGATCAGCTGAAGATGAGACATCACCTTATGAAATGCCTTAGAAAACAAAAATTTACCCCATTTCTGGTTCTTGATAAACAAAGCAATTAAGATACCAAAGAAGGTCTGCACTGAGAAAATTGATGTTTATTGCACATGTTTGATGCCAGACACATATGGAGATATGGTTCAATGCGAAAACTGTCACAAATGGTTTCATATCAAATGTGTTGGTCTTCTCACACTTCCCAACTATGATGACAAATGGTCATGCTCTTCTTGTATGTGAGACTGAGATTTTCATTCAACAGTTTAATTTTCCTTCCCTTGACAGTGAAGTCATTCCCTTCCCCCCCCCCCCCCCCCCCACCCACCCCCGTCAATTACATTTACATTTAACACTCCAGAAGTGAACCAAAATGAACGGTATGGTCCGATACAAACATGCACGTGATGGAACTATGTCGACAGGATAATTTGTCACACGTTGTACTTTGAAAACCTTTATCCATGCAGAGGGAAATATTCAGAGTGTAGTTAATGGGGTTTGTGGAAGAGATTTGTGGAAAGGATTGTGTCGTACTTGAAATGAGGTCATATCCAGATACACCGTTTCGTTGATTCATGTTGCGTAGCTAAAGCCGGTGTGGTAGGGTAAATTGTCCCCCAGGGTAGAATGTCCCCTCAGACATTCTGCACTAGTGCAAAATGTCCCCCCGGACACTCTGTACACTAGGGCAAAATGTCCCCCCTCTCCCCGGACACTACAATATATAAGGTAAAATGTTTCCCGTCGTTTTTTCCCTCTTCGTGACTGTGTATGTCCAATATAAATAACATTTGCGCAGAGATGATACTGATAGCGCATTAAGCACGTGATTCACGATGGCGACTAAGGACGATGAGTGCGAGCAACTATACATTTTCTGAAAGATCGTGAGGGATGTGGGAGGAAGGCTTCTAGCTATATATGGTTGAAAATGGCCTTCTAATTCATCGGAAGCCGAAGTTTGATATTGGGTAAGCCTTTGGTATATGTTATGCAAGATTAATGAAGTGTTTGAATCAGGGAACTACCTATACCAATCCAGAAGTATATTGAACGCTGTAGAAGTAAGTTGCGATTAGTGGGACTTCCAAGTTTTGGAATAACTTTTGAGTTAAATAAACTTCTTCCTGAGGTATATGCCAGGCATGAAAAACAGTGTGGAATTGTGTTTATGTGACATTACTTTACAGTCTATGATCCTATTGATCTCAAGATATTTCAATCTGTCTTACGAGATTTCAGCCATGCATCATATCCAGAAATGAGCGGTCAAAGGGAAAGCTAATTAATTCGCGGTTTGCGAATCACCGAATATTTCCGTATAACTTCCCATAGACATGTATGGGGTACTTTAATACCAAGCACACCAGATTTTTCTCAGCATTTGCCAAAGAGAATTGTTAGTACACTACATTTGCCATGATTTTTAGTGGGGTCGCCGTATTTTTCCTATTTAAGGCGTCGCTTCCCTAGGATTGTCATAACATTGTCCTCAACGTACACGTAGTCAATGGGTGCGTTTTCTCATTACAAATTCTATGACCATTTGTGTCAATACCTTTACGATTCGCCAATTTGCCAAAGGAAAAACATGTAGCTAGTACATCGAAGAACTATAATATATATTGAAAATTGGGTCTTTGTATTTAAAAATCGGCTTCCATAATTGAAAGAAGTATCCTATATCGAATCAGATTGTTGTCTCCGTCTCGTGCCCTCAAAATCGACTCACGCGCGGGACAAGGCAAATGAGTATCTCCCTAGCTGTACCAGTTTTATACAGTATGAAATCGGGCCTGAAATCGATTCTGCACGCCTCCTAACGCTACGTAACAAGGTTTGTTGCTACCAGTTGAGTAGCCTACATATAAATGTACGTTATCGTACCCATACGTTCCGGATCTTTTGTAAACATCGCCGGGCCCATTTCATAATTGTATTGCTGTTAGGCTGTTACGTTGGTAGTTTATCTAAGTAACTGAAGTACAACTACTAGTATAGGTGTGGCCGGAGCTACTATTGGCCCCAATAGTAATACGGCTACATGATGTGTTTTAATTCTAGAAAATGCGCACCGATTTATCGAGTATCAAAGAAGCTGATAGCAGCGTCAACGGCGTGGTAGCGTATTTTATTCTGCTGTCTGGCGCTGCGTTGCAACATCCACCACCAGCAAAACGCCGTTGCAATCTTTCAGGTGAAATAAATATAAAATGCATGTGCAAGGCAATGACTTACGTAGGCCTCGGCATTGCACATCTCTCAACTTGGTAATTGCAATAATGTCAGTCATTTCTTACCCTGCACTGCATGCTTTGTGTTTTATTGTAATATTTAGCTACCTTGCGTACTTACATGTATATTCAGTTACCGCTGTGAAGGCACCGTAGCTAGTGTACTCATGTGAAGGCACCATAGTTATACGGTGTGACTATTTACAAATGGTTTATTGTGTCAGTGTGGTATGTAGCAGGCTTTGTCAATGTAATGTATGCACATGTGCATATGGACATATGTATAAAGTTGGCAACGGACTCAAACGTGAATGTTGTGCATGTGTTGTCGACTGCATCACAGTGAAACTTATTAGTGAACAATTTGAAATAAATCACAAGATGACCGCCAATGTATGGGCGATTACTCGATATGACACAACACGCAAGCACTAAAACGCATCACACAGATCAAACAAACTCTCAGACATTCTCTGCAACCATTCTCTGCTACATGTACCAATGTAAAGGTCTTGTTGATAACAATGAATACAATAGTTCAAGGGATGGTATACAAATAGTGCATGCTCATACAAGTATGCATATCTGTGTATGTGTAAACAATTAATTTTTTGTATGTTTGTATTGTATGTGTGTATGTGTGTTACATATGGACAACATTTCAACAGCCCTTTGCTGCGGCAGAACACACATGGCTGAGTTATCTTGAGCCTGAATACCACAAATGCAACAGTGAAAAATGTGAAGCCAGAACAGAGTAAGGCTGTTTGTGTATGTGTGTGTGCGTTACCAGTGTGGTAAGGGAGTGGCTCAAACATGGCACTGATCTTGGTGAACACACACACACACACACACACACACAAACACACACACACACACCACACACACACATGATGTGATATTGTGGTCAATTTGTTATGGCATGTGCAAATGGGAGGGGCTGTGTTTGTGTGTGTTGCACATGCATGTACACACATGAGGCTTCTGTAACTTCTACTGTAGACAACTAAAACATATCTAGCAAATTAACCCTCCTTTCCCCCCTGATCTTGGTGATAGACACACACACACACACACACACACACACACACGCACACACACACACACGCACACACACACACACACACACACATACACACACACATACACACACACACACAAGCACACACAAGTACATACATGTACAAGCACACACACATATACACACAGTTTGGGGTGTGTATTGTGGGCGGGTCGATGTTACAGGGGGTCACGTGATATACTCTGCTGTGTAGTGTTGTTGCTGATGTGCTGATATCTTTGAGCAACCAAGTCCCCGATCCTTGACTACGTGCCATACGCGAAACACATGTGTACGAAGCTTCTAAAATCATTAAAACATCCATAGAAAAGCAGGCCTTCATTCCATATTAGTGATTTGGTGCTTATTGTGTAGTGTAGTGCTATTGTGCAGTGCCTCTAATACGGTGCTGTGCCTGTGACATAGTGCTATGGTGCAGTGCTTGTGAAATAGTCATGGTGCAGTGACTGTGAAGTGGTGCTAAGGTCAGTGGTGTACAGTTGTAGGAAGCATGGGGCCCATTGCCACATTCTTATTTTTGTCAAAGTGCCCCCCCCCCCCCCCACCTTTTAATATCATCCTATGTGCTTGATGGTGCTGTATAGCCATGGTGCTGTGCTTGTGAAGTACATGTAGCTATGGGTCTGTGCTTTTGAAGAAAGTTTGGTGTAGTTGAATGTGAACACTAAGCTTACATGTACATGTATTACCATTCAGCTGCTAGGCTTATGTAAACTTTCCAGTGGCCCAGTCCTGCCATACACAAGTAGCAATAATATTCACTGCCACCATATGCAAGGCTTCAAAGCTTAGAAGTATCAAGGGCATTGGAAAGTTTTCTATTGCTTTGCACTTTTCAACACACACATGCACACGCATGCACACACACATACACACATATGCACACACACATACACACATATGCACACATGCACACGTGTATACATACATACACACATGCACACACAATCAGTATGTACCGGTACAGAAATGGTGTGGGAACAAGTGTACGAAAAGGAAATTTATGTAACGTGAAATTTTTATAGTAATAAAATTATAACCTTACAAGCCTGATTTTGCTGGATGCTGTCCCATAGGTACATGTAAGATAAATATAATATTCATTTGTGCAGCTCAGAGGTCAACAACAAAAGGGCATTGTTTGCTATGTAAACTGAGGTTATCCTAATCTGATGTTAGCTATTGAGCTAGACATGTACTTGTACCAAGTTCTAAGAAGCAAACACTATTGACGTACATGTAGTACCTACATGTGCATGTATGTGGCATGGGCCTTTTGTGCCTGATGCCATAAAATTTACAATCAAGTACATGTACATGATGGGAGGGGGGTGTCGTGTGCTTTGGGCCTCATGCAAAACCTTTGGTTAGTGGTAGAGGCATTTACGTCTGATGCATAAAGTCCTGGTACTTTTTTTCTAGGGTTCAGTATCAAGAGTTGTGTTAAAAGTCTGTTTGGAACTGTTTCTATGGAGATGAGGCGAAATATTACTCGAGGACACTCCTGTATCTGGTTTTGTACTGGGGAGAGCAGCACCAGGATCCCAATGCTGAGACTGACCATCCGGAGTGTTCAACACCTCCAGGGATATCCACCTTAGGCTCAACAAATTTACTTAAATACCCCTACGTTCCACTGTACTCAGCTTGCATGCACTTCTTCATCAAGCAAACCAGATGGGCAGGTGTGTTGAGTGTACCAAAGGCAGGCAGTTCTAGCAATGGAGGCCTACAAATAATGCTGCCACTGTTCCACTCACCCCTCTTCCACTTCAAAGTTGGGACGCCACTCGCATCTAAGAACTTCCGCTCCACCTTCCTATCCCTGGTATGGTGGAACAATGTGGCTACAATCCAGCCAAATACAACACTCGCATTGGTGCAGCCACTTACAGTAACTGCTGACACCATTCAGAAGTACATATGGTGCAGCCACACTCATTGTTAGTAATAGCAATAGCAGAAGAGGACAAATTGTGTATGTTTAAATGCACATTACATGTTTGCACTAACCACACACTGTGCAGATACAGGGGAGGGGTTTGGGGGCCGTTTGGGCCTGTGCCAGCAAGCATTGGCATAACATAGAAGGGGGGGGGGGGGGGGGGGGGGGGTATAGTATGCTTTTAACCTGATGCAGAGGCTTTGGCCTAGTGATAGACTGATCAGCGCTACAGAGTTACACAAAACTTTTCTTTAAAAGAAAAAAAATGAAAGCATTGGGATAGTGCTATTCCATTGAAGCCCCACGAAGGTGATTTGCATTAAAATTAAAGCGTTTTACGTGTAGTTACTGACTCTGGCCTGGCCATACACATGTATGCAGACAAAGATTCAAAATACGGCACGTGCAGATTTGATGTTAATCGATCTAGGTAGGGCTGAAATGCCTACGTAGGTCGCAACTGTACTGAAAAGTGCCATTTGCAAATATCTATGTTTTGTATCAGTGCACGTGCCTATTAGCCTTCGCGCTTCATTCATCGAGCTGCAAGCAGGCTAAACGAACACGATAAGGAACACACTATATAGGTCAAAAGTGTCCATGACGATCGACATCATAGTGTCCCTCTTGGCAGTCGAGACCTACGGTACTAGTCTGGGACTATCGTACTTTTGTATCAGGCCAGAAGCTGGCAGTAACCATATCGGGCTCTCCCTCGCTCTTTCGTATCGAAACGCTCGGCCTCCCCCCCTCACATTGTCCGGTTATTAACAGCCTATTAGTATTATAGTTAAGTTCTATCTTCAGCTAAATTAACTTACTGTGCATATATTTATTCATCATTTTGTTCAATATTAGTTGAAGGATGACGCAAGGCATTACGCAATGACATATTTTGATGAATAAATTATGCGCGGTATAAATTAATTTTTTGTCTTGATTTTAGTTCAAGAATGGTTAATGGAATAATTTTTTTAAGTACATATGTCATGATCAGACCGATTTATAGGACAATTTACAAGTGTTTAAAATTCAATTTGAAATAAAAAGCAAGATGACCGCCTATGTATGGGCCATTTCTGGATATGTTATATCAACAAATATCCACCCCTCGTTAAGGAATTAAAATGCTAAATGCGCGAGTGTTGCTTTGAATGAGCATTTCTCAAGAACGAGTGCTTAGACGATGGAAAGGAGTCACTGAGTACAGGCGTCAAAGCGCACGTGTGCTGCCATTATGCGATACAGTATTTGGAAATACCACCATTCTATACCCTGCACGCCCATATTAGGACTGTATAAAAAGTTTCCCAGCCTTGTCATAGATGAAATAAATGTTTTAAGGGGGGTGGACATTTTACCCCGGAGGGGGACAGTTTGCCCCAGTGTAAATTGTCCGGGGGGGGGGGGGGGGGGGGGGGGGACATTGTATAGAAGTGCAAAATATCCGGGGGAACATTGTGCACTAGCGCAAAGTGTCCGGGAGGACTAATTTTAGGGGGCTGCGACACCGGAATCATTCAAGCTTATGGACTTCAGAGCTGTATCTTCGTGCGATTTTCTTTTGCTGCACCAGCGGAAAGGGAAGCACGAGGATGCTTACTTCATATATGTTTTTGCAATTATTTGTCAACATGTTTGTTGTCAAACTGAACGATCGGTAAGCTCTGCATCTCCAGCTAGCTGAATAATACTTGCGCAAGCCATTTGCCATACTCTATATATGTTTCCGTTGTTATGGTCCACGGTAAGCAGAACCGGATATAAATAGATTTCGTCCACGATTTGGTCAGCCGGTTGACCTATTCAAGGATCGGTCCGTTTCTCAATCAGTTCGGAACATATACAGTGCAGGGTGTCCATAATCAACGAATATATAAACCCAGCTTTCTAATCAACGTTCAATAATCATTTCATGTAACAATTACGTGAAAACAAAGTATGACCTAAAATTTACCTTACAACTGATGAACTAAAATCAAAAATCAATAATTAATGTTAGGCACACAAACAAATCATATGCCATATTATTGCACGTCCTGCTTATTGTGTATTATTAAATGTCAGTCAGATAATTGGTTTATAAATTCAAACCATTCATTCCAGATTAAGTGACCACCCATATTCAAGTTACAACACCAGTTTCTTGGCTAAAAACAGTAACATTAACTTATTCCACAAAACAATTAACTTTTCCACTGCTGAGTTATTAATAGTGAAACATTTGATTTTTAAACACTTGATTATGAGTAGTTTTGCATATTGACATTAGCCCAAATCAGAGATACATGTAGAAGTTTGTTACCTCTACCGTTGCGTCACGTGAGGATGCTGCAAAGAAATATAAAGACCTGACTAAAAATGCTCACTACGTGACACATATAATAATTTGATAGCAACTTTGCCAAAGACCAGATTGACTGATATCAACAAACTCTTCAATCCCGAGGCCATTTTCGCTGAGCTGTCCGTGCACCCGAATTAATATTTATTGAAGATGTCGTCCCCCCTCCCCCCCCCCCCCCCCCCCCCCCCCCCCCACAAAAAAAAGCATTGAATGTTGCTGGTTTCGGGAATCGATATGATGCGACGGGCTTGAGGTAAAACAAGGCATATCAATCTTGAATGTACTTTCAGTTTGATTTTTACACCTATGAACGAACATAAGGATAATGGTACAGGTAGCTTTGATTTTACCTTGGCTCAAGTCCGTCTTAGCAAAGCAGCAAATGATTCTAAGGTCCTGTATAGATGTTGGAATATAATCTCATTCCTATAGAGACCTTAATATTCCAGTGCATGCAGCTGTCTTTCTATCAATCATTATTGGCAGCAGGGGAGACGAAACAGCAAGAGAGGATTGAAGGATATACAGCTCTACAATGAACTCCTCCTAATCAACCATCGCACCTTCGTAAAAGTGCGAGGGTGTGGCTACGCTTCAAGCTGCCAGACTGTCGCTGTGTAGGTGAAGATATTTCGGAAGGGCTTGAATTCTATAGCAATACCCATCATCTTTGTTGATTACTTTTCTAAGTGGCCTGAGGCTGAGCCTATAATCCAACACTGCAATCCCTAATCAAACTTTCCAATGACAAGCAAAATGATTGGGGATGATCTTTTAGACCCTGCATTCTCTTTGTCTATAGGCAAATATTGCTGTATTTTTAAATGGCACGTGCATGGTGCGTTCTAAGCAGCTGCTTGCGTTCAGTTGTCAGCATTATGGACGATATTGATTACGAGAGTTTATTGAGCTTTCTAGAGTGTGGTATATAACCCAGCTGTGGATATCAGAAGGACCAAAAGAGGAAGTGTGCTGACTATATGTGGTCGATAGCTGCACCACAAAAAGGAAAAGGAAAGAAGGGAAATGGAACTTCTTTGAGTTCCTGTAGAGAAGTAGAAGAAAAGGAACGAATCCCCAGTAGTCCTAAAAAAGTGAGTATGATCAGCTAGGCTGCAGTGCATGGGAATCCACTTATCGGGGCTTGCATGGTTATCGACGTTCACACGAATTAGTGGTTCGATTACCATGCAACGTTTATGTACGTGTAGCTGATTTTAGCCCTTCCTATACAGCCTAGTGTTTGGCATCAAGTATAAGTTGTAATTATTTCTATCATGCAGATGCCTAAATAATTTGTGTGTGGATTTAGGTTGGAGTAGACCTGATCAGTCCACTGCCAAAAAACTGAGCGAGCTAGGCAATTGTTTACAACATCACCTTTGTTGATTACTTTTCTATAAGTGGCCTGTGTCTGAGCCTATAATCCAACACTGCAATCCCTAATCAAACTCCAATGACAAGCAAAATGATTGGGGATGATCTTTTAGACCCTGTTCTCTTCGCTTATAGGCAATGTGCATGTTCTACAGTTATATGTTTAATCGTCGATCACCTTCCCTTATGTTGTTTTGTACATACTGGAGTGCAGACCTCTAAACAGAAATCAACAATGCCACTCCATTTGAGCTGATGTATGGCAATTATGATATTTGCATACAATTTATAATTATTGGGCACATACAGTGTAAGATGTTAATAAATCCTTCTTTTCTGAAACAGAAAAGCAGTCCTTGCAATTGAAGCGAACACAGAATTTCCACAACACTGTGACACAAGTGATATACTCCGCTAAATGAATCTTTTGATGAGGACTTCATTGAAATTTTTTTCAAAAGGATGTGTTTTCTCAGAGGAAATTTTTTTCAGATCAGTGTCAAGCAGAATATCTCATCAACGCAGACACACTATTTTGGTGGCATGGGTATTGTGTTAATTTCATCATTTGTACCGGAAATATAGTGACACGGCTGACAACGGAGTTAGCCCCGGCAGGGTGGCCTATAGGGAATGCGAAGGATCTCCGACATGCCCCAGTGTACAGGTATTCCTCCTTGGTTATCAAGAACTCGCGTTGTGTGGACAGCCATTTCATAGCCGTACAGTGTATTCATGTCCTCGAGTAGGGCGCAGTCCGTGTAATAGTGTGATACAGAAGGTCAGCCCGATTTGACATCCATTCGGGTTCTTGCGTCCGTTGAAAACACTCGCATAGAACCCTTCGTAGTCTTGCGTGCGAAGCCCATTATCAAAATTATAAAGAGGAAGGTTTTGTGGCAAAAGCACTAATTCATGCATGACGCCTTCCTCAGAATCCTGGATGGATGTGGCAAAAGCAAACATTCAACCATCACACAAGCAAACGGTTTGTATTATACTGACATGATTGTACTACTAATGTTTGACGTCTATTTACATTTTAAATGGCAGTTCAACAATATCATGCACAAACAAACAACCATATATATACAAATATACAAATATACAAACAAACAGACAGACAGACAAACAAAAAAACATATAGAAGATAACAGTATGGCATGATTATATAGGTATTTACATGCTCGATTCAGTTTCCACCCAGATTTCCGTATTGTGGATAAACCCGCGGGCACGGAGTCGTGCACGTGCTCAGCTGGTATCCCGAGTCTGCGTACCATTTGGAGCAGCCTGGGGAATGGTAGTCGCAGCGAGGCTGGGGAGAAGCAGAGCATTTCCACTGGTCGAGGTTTTCGATTTGGTCCAGCGGTGTTGGGTTTCGTACCCAGTCCAGCATTTGTGCGTGCGTTATCACGTACACGTCCTGCATGGCCGCTAGATTGTCAAGAAACGTTTTTAGAACGCCATCTCTTCCTTGTCCTCGGTAGAACCACGACGAGTGCGCGTAGATACCCATTGGTGCACGGTTTCCATAGTAGTGCGCATTGAAGTTATCTGTTAGAAGGTCTATCCAATCCTGATTCGATTGCGGATCTGTGCAAGCGTCCAACATATCGCAAGGGTAGCCGCTTTTCTGCTGAAGATTAATAACGGGGACGATCCATAGGCCGGGATAAGCATTATTCGGGCACGTGGCAGGAGCGTCGCACAGCGGGGACTTGTAATCGAGCGTGAACGGCCAGTACATGGTATCCGTACTCATGGAGGCTTCGTACAAGAACTTATTATCGTACAGTACTTGTATCTCAGCCTCGTTGGTTGCGAGGAAAGGAGCCCGAAACCCGAGTACGGAGCTTGATGGAACGTTTCCCCACATGCGAAGGATCTCCTTCATGCCCATGATCTCGCCAGTATATTCCTCTTTGGTCGTCAAAGAACTCGTGTTGTGATCAATTGTGTGGACAGCCATCTCATAGCCGTACAGCGTATTCATGTCCTCGAGTAGGGCGTATTCCGTGTAACTATGCGAGACGAAGAAGGTCAGCCCGATCTGACATCCGTTCGGGTTCTTGCGCCCATTGAAGACACTCGCATAGAACTCTTCGTAGTCCTGGGTCCGAAGGTCATCATCAAAACTGATGAGGACGATTTGAGGAGTTTTGCTAGGGGTTAAACCTCCTGGGATGTCCACTCCTGCACAGCGGCAGTCTGGCAGCTCGCACTGGTCTGGAACACACGGCTGCGCTGGATTACTAATCACAGCGGCCAGCGAGGTAGTGATCAAAAGCAGAAGTGAAACAGCTACGAGACGACTGGAGTCCATAATGGAGTGAGCACACTTGCACGGTCCACCAATTAATTGCATGAATATATATGCAACACGTTATGTACTTGGAACGACATGTCGTCTTTTATACAAGATGTCTCAGTTAAAAAAGAACAATTGACACTATAGAATACAAAGTAACGTCTACATCAGGTGCGCGCGTGTATCTATATATACACTATACGGTGATCGATTACTTTATAGTCTCAATCGTTACGTCATGTGGGTCTGGGAACGAGACTACGTATCACCCGGCCCAGCAATAGGTACATGTAGTCATTGGTTTAGTTGGTTTAGACTTCTGGCTTCACTGTCGTCTCAACATTGAGGTCTGTCTGTTGACACAAGGATTCACATCCTGGCATTTGAACAGCTGCACTATGTTTTGAATATACTTACAGCTCACATGTTTGCATAGAGTTAGACGGTAATAGTGTATTATATTTTGTGTCCCAAAACATGTCCTTACTTCGGTGTATGTGGGACTGAGCTGGATCAGCAAGTTTAGCATTATTGTTATGGCGTTCGAAGTGTGTAGCGCATGTCTAAACATATCCCTTTGAAATGATCTTAGTATATACAATACACATATACATGTGTACTGAAACAACTAGCATGAACGCAGGTTTAACCGGCCCGCTTACACTACACATACATCGTTCACGGGCAACTATATACTACACGCTACGAAATCTACAGAGGTGAACGACTTCGACATGTGCTCTATATATAACATTTGCTCGAGCCAGAGCAATTCTAATATAAGGTTGAGCCCACCGTAAAAATCTAATGGTGAAAGGTCTTGCTTGGGTTTGGACAGCAATTGAGACGCGAGACAAGACGCGATAAACACTGCTGCTTAGCTGGCTTCTTTGTCCTGGACTCTATAGTGTAACGTTGTACATGTAGCGAGATATCACTCCATATTACGTGTTTAAAAAAATAGCTTTGTGTATCAGCGGCAGCCCCGTCAGTGGGGGTGCCCTTAGTTTGAACAATTCAATAAACAGCGCAGGCCATTTACGTCATGGCGACCAATGCTAGTTGCGCTATAGTGATCGAAGACCAGGCAGACCAGGTCGGCTCTGCAAACGACTTCACATGCAACGGAGTGTCGAAGAAGAGAAAAGCGTCAGCGATTACCGATTTCTTTTGCAGTCTTGATAAGGAAACCGTACAGAGACTGAAAGCATGCTATATACAGAGCTATTTAATGCAGGCTCATTATTTTGACCTTAGAAGTGACAAGAAGTCTTCATATGGTTATGAGACACATAAGATGTGTGCAGAATCTGCACTGACACTGCAGATAGTAGTTATGAATGCTCAATGGTACCGTATACCATGCAGTTCTGTACATCCGCATCATGCACAATCTCGCGTGCGCGTGTATGCAGATCTTTTGTTTAGCTCGTATATATCTAGGTTCTTGCAACGTATAATGATGACGATGGCGCATATACTAAGTGTGTACGTGTACGAAACTAGTGGTTTTACAGGAAATGATCATACAATATAGTACTCAATGATATGCGTGTGCATGGCAACCAGTCTGGTTGGTTCCATCATGGCCATACTGCATGCCTGCGTGAGTCCTTTCATATAGGGTACATGCACGTTCACATTCAAGTTGAGGCTGGCTGTTCTGGACTCCCCCATGACATCACGATTTTCAGCCAGCTGCCGCACTCTATAGTTTCCACTGGGGTATGCGAAGCCGCTGCTCTAGACCTGACTGTCACTTCACCGCTTTACTCGAAGCGGGGTGACAACTAGCTGGTGCAGTGCTCAGAAAAGGCTGCTGAGGTGCGAAAACACGCACGGCCATGCAGAAGTGAGTTGTATATATGGATCTTGCGTACCACTCGCTGTCAAATCTTATGTGGGGCTTGGCGCAAAGAAAACACATGCAGCATAGTGTCTTGCCTCTCGTTTTGCTGTCTAAAACATCAGAATCAAGCTATATAAGGCCGCCTGTGATCAGTATACGGTCGGCTGAACCTTGCTGTGGCTTGAGCAAATGTTAGAGCAATCTTGCCTGTCGATGTCAATGATGCATCTATGTATACGTTATTTAAAGTGCATTCTAGTTGCTTCTGTATATATATATATATGCATGTGTATTACACCAGTAAATTAAATGTTTATAATTCAAAGGATGTTTGAACATGCGGCGGAAATGTGAAAAATCCGTATGTCCACAACACTTCGAACGCCATACAGTATCAGTGCAGATGTGTATAGTTTGCTTCATTGCATTACGTAGGTGGATACGTTAAGTGTTGGTATGTGGGACTTGCTGATCCAGCTCAGTCCCACATACCAACACGCGTAAGTTATCCACCAAAGTAAGGGCATGTTTTGGGACACAAAATACTAAATAAATTATGTGTGTATACACTTTTCTTTATTGTAGCGTCTAATTCTGCGCATACATGTGAGCTGTAAGTATTCAACGCAGCTATTCAAAAGCCATGCAGGATGTGTGAATCCTTGTGTCGGCAGTCAGACCTCGATGTTGTGACAGCAGCGCGGCGGCCTGAAGACTAAACCATGCATGCAATGCAAAGCAAACTATACGGCACAATTGATCTGCGGCTTCCCATGCAAAGGGCCGTAAAATCAAATTCTCTAAGAGCAGCTGGGGCGCTAAATTCTTAATCACTCACCGCCTGCCGCCAGGCAAACTTGATTATTAATTTCTCGTCCGCCTTTTTTTCAAAAAAGGATTTGGGCAGGCTGTAATAATTCATTATTCATTAATACCTATTCCGCAGAATGAACTTCATCCTTGTTCGGGTGATGACAAAAACTTTACTGGCAAGATGTCCAAGGTCTCCTGGACATCCATAGGTTTTGGTTTGGATGTACATCATCTATGAAAATTAACGATTGTGTGCTATAGAAGTTTTAATAACGAAGCATGAACATGCTGACCAAGCATCGCACAAAAATCGTCGACGTTGAGTAGTTTGGCTGTTCATCTACAACGCTATAAAGGATGCATGCCACTTGTCTAGAGCAGATTGCGATCTACAGGATTAGTTGGGTGTGGCCCGACCTTCGCGGTGAGCCACGTCCCACTAGCTTGGCGAGTATGACAATTATAGAAAAGAGGGAAGGAAAAAATAAAACCCGTGTCCACTTGATGACTGTTTATGGTATGGGTTTTGAAAGGTCACGAACAGTCAAATTTAGAAGGGCATTATATTCGTCCCGCAAAGACACGTACGAATATATCACGTGATGATATGAATAAATAATGAAGTTTGGTATGAGGGCGGTGATGAGAAACTAATAATCATATCCAGAAATGGCCCATACATAGGCGGTCATCTTGCTTTTTATTTCAAATTGAATTTTAAACACTTGTAAATTGTCCTATAAAACGGTCTGATCATGACATATGTACTTAAAAAAATTATTCCATTAACCATTCTTGAACTAAAATCAAGACAAAAAATTAATTTATACCGCGCATAATTTATTCATCAAAATATGTCATTGCGTAATGCCTTGCGTCATCCGCCAGAATTCTTCAACTAATCATTGAACAAAATGGTGAATAAATATATGCACAGGAAGTTAATTTAGCTGAAGATAGAACTTAACTATAATACTAATAGGCTGTTAATAACCGGACAATGTGGGGGGGGGGGGGGGGGGGGGGGGGGGGGAGGCCGAGCGTTTCGATACGAAAGAGCGAGGGAGAGCCCGATATGGTTACTGCCAGCTTCTGGCCTGATACAAAAGTACGATAGTCCCAGACTAGTACCGTAGGTCTCGACTGCCAAGAGGGACACTATGATGTCGATCGTCATGGACACTTTTGACCTATATAGTGTGTTCCTTATCGTGTTCGTTTAGCCTGCTTGCAGCTCGATGAATGAAGCGCGAAGGCTAATAGGCACGTGCACTGATACAAAACATAGATATTTGCAAATGGCACTTTTCAGTACAGTTGCGACCTACGTAGGCATTTCAGCCCTACCTAGATCGATTAACATCAAATCTGCACGTGCCGTATTTTGAATCTTTGTCTGCATACATGTGTATGGCCAGGCCAGAGTCAGTAACTACACGTAAAACGCTTTAATTTTAATGCAAATCACCTTCGTGGGGCTTCAATGGAATAGCACTATCCCAATGCTTTCATTTTTTTTCTTTTAAAGAAAAGTTTTGTGTAACTCTGTAGCGCTGATCAGTCTATCACTAGGCCAAAGCCTCTGCATCAGGTTAAAAGCATACTATACCCCCCCCCCCCCCCCCCCCCCCCCCCCCCCCCTTCTATGTTATGCCAATGCTTGCTGGCACAGGCCCAAACGGCCCCCAAACCCCTCCCCTGTATCTGCACAGTGTGTGGTTAGTGCAAACATGTAATGTGCATTTAAACATACACAATTTGTCCTCTTCTGCTATTGCTATTACTAACAATGAGTGTGGCTGCACCACTTCTGAATGGTGTCAGCAGTTACTGTAAGTGGCTGCACCAATGCGAGTGTTGTATTTGGCTGGATTGTAGCCACATTGCTCCACCATACCAGGGATAGGAAGGTGGAGCGGAAGTTCTTAGATGCGAGTGGCGTCCCAACTTTGAAGTGGAAGAGGGGTGAGTGGAACAGTGGCAGCATTATTTGTAGGCCTCCATTGCTAGAACTGCCTGCCTTTGGTACACTCAACACACCTGCCCATCTGGTTTGCTTGATGAAGAAGTGCATGCCAGCTGAGTACAGTGGAACGTAGGGGTATTTAAGTAAATTTGTTGAGCCTAAGGTGGATATCCCTGGAGGTGTTGAACACTCCGGATGGTCAGTCTCAGCATTGGGATCCTGGTGCTGCTCTCCCCAGTACAAAACCAGATACAGGAGTGTCCTCGAGTAATATTTCGCCTCATCTCCATAGAAACAGTCCCAAACAGACTTTTAACACAACTCTTGATATTGAACCCTAGAAAAAAAGTACCAGGACTTTATGCATCAGACGTAAATGCCTCTACCACTAACCAAAGGTTTTGCATGAGGCCCAAAGCACACGACACCCCCCTCCCATCATGTACATGTACTTGATTGTAAATTTTATGGCATCAGGCACAAAAGGCCCATGCCACATACATGCACATGTAGGTACTACATGTACGTCAATAGTGTTTGCTTCTTAGAACTTGGTACATGTACATGTCTAGCTCAATAGCTAACATCAGATTAGGATAACCTCAGTTTACATAGCAAACAATGCCCTTTTGTTGTTGACCTCTGAGCTGCACAAATGAATATTATATTTATCTTACATGTACCTATGGGACAGCATCCAGCAAAATCAGGCTTGTAAGGTTATAATTTTATTACTAAAATAATTTCACGTTACATTAATAAATTTTTACCTTTCCTTTTCGTACACTTGTTCCCACACCATTTCTGTACCGGTACATACTGATTGTGTGTGCATGTGTGTATGTATGTATACACGTGTGCATGTGTGCATATGTGTGTATGTGTGTGTGCATATGTGTGTATGTGTGTGTGCATGCATGTGCATGTGTGTGTTGAAAAGTGCAAAGCAATAGAAAACTTTCCAATGCCCTTGATACTTCTAAGCTTTGAAGCCTTGCATATGGTGGCAGTGAATATTATTGCTACTTGTGTATGGCAGGACTGGGCCACTGGAAAGTTTACATAAGCCTAGCAGCTGAATGGTAATACATGTACATGTAAGCTTAGTGTTCACATTCAACTACACCAAACTTTCTTCAAAAGCACAGACCCATAGCTACATGTACTTCACAAGCACAGCACCATGGCTATACAGCACCACCAAGCACATAGAATGATATTAAAAGGTGGGGGGGGGGGGGGGGGGGGGGGGGCCACTTTGACAAAAATAAGAATGTGGCAATGGGCCCCATGCTTCCTACAACTGTACACCACTGACCTTAGCACCACTTCACAGTCACTGCACCATGACTATTTCACAAGCACTGCACCATAGCACTATGTCACAGGCACAGCACCGTATTAGAGGCACTGCACAATAGCACTACACTACACAATAAGCACCAAATCACTAATATGGAATGAAGCCTGCTTTTCTATGGATGTTTTAATGATTTTAGAAGCTTCGTACACATGTGTTTCGCGTATGGCGCGTAGTCAAGGATCGGGGACTTGGTTGCTCAAAGATATCAGCACATCAGCAACAACACTACACAGCAGAGTATATCACGTGACCCCCTGTAACATCGACCCGCCCACAATACACACCCCAAACTGTGTGTATATGTGTGTGTGCTTGTACATGTATGTACTTGTGTGTGCTTGTGTGTGTGTGTGTGTGTGTATGTGTGTGTGTATGTGTGTGTGTGTGTGTGCGTGTGCGTGTGTGTGTGTGCGTGTGTGTGTGTGCGTGTGTGTGTGTGTGTGTGTGTCTATCACCAAGATCAGGGGGGAAAGGAGGGTTAATTTGCTAGATATGTTTTAGTTGTCTACAGTAGAAGTTACAGAAGCCTCATGTGTGTACATGCATGTGTATTTGTCACAATACAGGCAACACACACAAACACAGCCCCTCCCATTTGCACATGCCATAACTAATTGACCACAATATCACATCATGTGTGTGTGTGGTGTGTGTGTGTGTTTGTGTGTGTGTGTGTGTGTGTGTGTGTGTTCACCAAGATCAGTGCCATGTTTGAGCCACTCCCTTACCACACTGGTAACGCACACACACACACACAAACAGCCTTACTCTGTTCTGGCTTCACATTTTTCACTGTTGCATTTGTGGTATTCAGGCTCAAGATAACTCAGCCATGTGTGTTCTGCCGCAGCAAAGGGCTGTTGAAATGTTGTCCATATGTAACACACATACACACATACAATACAAACATACAAAAAATTAATTGTTTACACATACACAGATATGCATACTTGTATGAGCATGCACTATTTGTATACCATCCCTTGAACTATTGTATTCATTGTTATCAACAAGACCTTTACATTGGTACATGTAGCAGAGAATGGTTGCAGAGAATGTCTGAGAGTTTGTTTGATCTGTGTGATGCGTTTTAGTGCTTGCGTGTTGTGTCATATCGAGTAATCGCCCATACATTGGCGGTCATCTTGTGATTTATTTCAAATTTTCACTAATAAGTTTCACTGTGATGCAGTCGACAACACATGCACAACATTCACGTTTGAGTCCGTTGCCAACTTTATACATATGTCCATATGCACATGTGCATACATTACATTGACAAAGCCTGCTACATACCACACTGACACAATAAACCATTTGTAAATAGTCACACCGTATAACTATGGTGCCTTCACATGAGTACACTAGCTACGGTGCCTTCACAGCGGTAACTGAATATACATGTAAGTACGCAAGGTAGCTAAATATTACAATAAAACACAAAGCATGCAGTGCAGGGTAAGAAATGACTGACATTATTGCAATTACCAAGTTGAGAGATGTGCAATGCCGAGGCCTACGTAAGTCATTGCCTTGCACATGCATTTTATATTTATTTCACCTGAAAGATTGCAACGGCGTTTTGCTGGTGGTGGATGTTGCAACGCAGCGCCAGACAGCAGAATAAAATACGCTACCACGCCGTTGACGCTGCTATCAGCTTCTTTGATACTCGATAAATCGGTGCGCATTTTCTAGAATTAAAACACATCATGTAGCCGTATTACTATTGGGGCCAATAGTAGCTCCGGCCACACCTATACTAGTAGTTGTACTTCAGTTACTTAGATAAACTACCAACGTAACAGCCTAACAGCAATACAATTATGAAATGGGCCCGGCGATGTTTACAAAAGATCCGGAACGTATGGGTACGATAACGTACATTTATATGTAGGCTACTCAACTGGTAGCAACAAACCTTGTTACGTAGCGTTAGGAGGCGTGCAGAATCGATTTCAGGCCCGATTTCATACTGTATAAAACTGGTACAGCTAGGGAGATACTCATTTGCCTTGTCCCGCGCGTGAGGGCACGAGACGGTCCGATTCGATATAGGATACTTCTTTCAATTATGGAAGCCGATTTTTAAATACAAAGACCCAATTTTCAATATATATTATAGTTCTTCGATGTACTAGCTACATGTTTTTCCTTTGGCAAATTGGCGAATCGTAAAGGTATTGACACAAATGGTCATAGAATTTGTAATGAGAAAACGCACCCATTGACTACGTGTACGTTGAGGACAATGTTATGACAATCCTAGGGAAGCGACGCCTTAAATAGGAAAAATACGGCGACCCCACTAAAAATCATGGCAAATGTAGTGTACTAACAATCCCCTTTGGCAAATGCTGAGAAAAATCTGGTGTGCTTGGTATTAAAGTACCCCCATACATGTCTATGGGAAGTTATACGGGAATATTCGATGATTCGCAAACCGCGAATTAATTAGCTTTCCCTTTGACCGCTCATTTCTGGATATGTCAAGTTTGTTTGGCGCCTATGTACGAGCGCACCTGATGTAGGCGTTATTTCCTTTTTTTACTAATTCTCAAGTGTCAGTTATTCTATTTTAACTGAGACATGTTGTATAAAAGACGACATGTCGTTCCAAGTGCATGACGACTGCATAGCGTGTTGTTGCATACAATTTACGCAGCAATTGGTAGGATTGTGTGCTCACTCCATTATGGACTCCAGTCGTCTCGTAGCTGCTTCACTTCTGCTTCTGATCACTACCTCGCTGGCCGCTGTGATTAGTAATCCAGCGCAGCCGTGTGTTCCAGGCCAATGCAAGCCGCCCAACTGTCGCTGTGCAGGAGTGGACATCCCAGGAGGTTTAACCCCTAGCAAAACTCCTCAAATCGTCCTCATCAGTTTTGATGATGGCCTTCGCACCCAGGACTACGAAGGGTTCTATGCGAGTGTCTTCAATGGGCGCAAGAACCCGAACGGATGTCAAATCGGGCTGACCTTTTTCGCCTCGCACTATTACACGAACTACGCCCTGCTTGAGGACATCAACAAACAGTGCGGCTATGAAATGGCTGTCCACACAATTGATCACAACACTAATTCTTTGACAACCAAAGAGGAATATACTGGCGAGATCATGGGCATGAAGGAGATCCTTTGCATGTGGGGAAACGTTTCCTCAAATTCAGTGCGTGGTTTTCGGGCTCCTTTCCTCGCAACCAACGAGGCTGAGATACAAGTACTGTACGATAATAAGTTCTTGTACGAAGCCTCCATGAGTACGGATACCATGTACTGGCCGTTCACGCTCGATTACAAGTCCCCGCTGTGCAACGCTCCTGCCACGTGCCCGAATAATGCTTATCCCGGCCTGTGGATCGTCCCCGTTATTAATCTTCAGCAGAAAAGCGGCTACCCTTGCAATATGTTGGACGCTTGCACAGATCCGCAATCGAATCAGGATTGGATAGACCTTCTAACAAATAACTTCAATGCGCACTACAATGGGAACCGTGCACCTATGGGTATCTACGCGCACTCGTCGTGGTTCTACCGAGGGCAAGGAAGAGATGGCGTTCTAAAAACGTTTCTCGACAAGCTAGCGACCATGCAGGACGTGTTCGTGATAACGCACGCACAAATGCTGGACTGGGTACGAAACCCAACACCGCTGGACCAAATCAAGAACTTCGTTCCGTGGAACTGCTCTCCTCGTCCCCAGCCTCGCTGCGACTACCATTCCCCAGGCTGCCTGAACTGGTACGCCGACTCGGGATACCTGCTGAGCACGTGCACGACTCCGTGCCCTCGCGTTTTTCCACAATACGGAAATCTGGGTGGAAACTGAATCGAGCATGTATACCTATATAATCATGCCATATACAGTTATCTTCTTTGTTTGTTTGTTAGGTTGTATGTGCATGATACATATAAAGTTGAACTTATTTTCTGAACCGATCAAGAATTATAACCAGTTTCGGATTAACTGGTTGAAGGCCTAAATTCTCGAACTGTAAGGTCAGATACAAACATGCACGTGATGGAATTACGTTATACTTTGAAAGCCTTTATCCAGAGGGAGATATTCAGCGTGTAGTGTATGGAGTGTTGTGGAAGAGATTGGTAGAAGATCGTGTCGTACTTGAAAAGAGGTCATATTTCAGATAAACCGTTTCATGATTTAATGTCACCTAAAGAAGCATTAAACCTTATGGACTTCCCAGAGCCGTATCTTCGCGATTGCACCTGTAGAAATGGAAGAGGATTCTTATTAATAATATATTTAAACATGCAATTAATTGTCAGCAAGTTTGTTTTTTTTGTTGTTTTTTTCTTTCTTTTTTTTTTAGGGTTGACTAGAAACTAAACGATCAGACGATGCTAAGCTCTGCATGTGGCGTATCTCCAGCTAGCTTGATAATGCTTGCGCAAACCATTTGCCATATATATATGTCTCGTTGTTATGGTCCACGATAAGCCATCCTATAGAACCGGGTATACAAATAGATTTCGTCCATGGTTTGGTCAACCGATTGACCAGTTCTAGGACCGGTCACCACATCGACTAGTTCTGGAACCGGCCGGTTAAAGTTCTCAATCATACTGCACCAACGAAAATAAATCCAGCTTTCTAACGAGACTAGACCTGGCACATTATCGAGGCATCTAATTACGGAAGGGTGAAGGACGGCTTTTGAGTGCAGTGTATACATGTAGCTGGTTATAGTACTCTATTGTAGTATTTTAATTAATTATTTCATGTAATAGTAAATTATGACCTCAATTACAATGAACTAAAACCATAAATCAATCATTAAATTAATGTTAAGAAATTTAATAATCAATCAGGCACACGAGATATACATATGCCATGTCTACTAAATTATTGAATGTCTTATGTATTAAATTCCAGTCAGACAATTAATTTATAAATTCAAACCATTCATTCAAGATTAAGTGACCACCATATTCAAGTTACAATCGTTTAATGATAATTAATAACACTTAATTTTCTTGGCTAAAAACAATAACTTAAAATTATCCACTGCCGAGTTATTTATTTATAGTGATTTTCGGACACTTGATTTTGAGCAGTTTGCATAACTATTAATGATATACATAATCAGAATTTTTTCCTATTAAAACGCTACTATAACTACTTGAGATGAATATTCATCCCATTTCGTACAATGTGGGACACCTGTATTGTTTCGGTAGCTGCGTACAGATACGTATGACGCATTAATAGCCGCGCTGGCGTTCAATATTCGTAAGTCAGAGATATAACGTCGCGTAGCGCCTCTTGTCAGGTTAGCACTCGTGTTATGGCGTGTCTTTTTATCACAAAGACACGCAAAGACAAGCCAGAACGCACAAAGACACGTCACGTGTCGATGAGGATGCTGCATAGAAACACAAAGATGTTAAAAATGCTCACTACGTTGACATAGAACAATTTTGCGCAAAGACCAGTCACAATTTTATTGACATCAACATCATAAACACTTCAATCTTTCACTGCCCCCGACTAATCATGAATTAATATTCGATGGAGTACCAAAAAGAAAGCGCAGGTGTCGGGAATGGATACGATGCGACGAACTTATAATGAGTGAAGAAGAGGTAAGACAAGACTCTGTCAATCTTGAATGTACTGCCAGTTTGATTTTTACACCCATGAACGAACGCACACGATCACAGGAAGAAAAGAAAAAAAAAAAGCGTAGAATCATTTTGGAATCATTACGTGATTGAACAGTGGATACGTTAATTTATGTTCAATCACACTTACAGAGGATTTAAAAATCCATCATAAAATCAAAACTTGATTGACCCATTTTTTCCTGTGGATAGTGTAGGAAAAATGGTACAGGTAGCTTTGATTTTACCTTGGCTCAAGCCCGTCTTAGCAAAACGGCAAAGGATTATAGATGCTGGAATATAATCTCATTTTCGAGAACCCGTAATATTCCAGTACATGCAGTTGTCAAATTCCAATTAATGCCAGGCATTATTGGCAGCAGGGAGATTAAAGGCTATGAGAAACGGAGGGTATGCAGCTCTACAATCAACTCCTCCTAATCAACTCTCGCACCTTTGCAAAAGTGCGAGGGTGTGGCTAGACTGGCTACGCAGCAAGCTACCAGACTGTCGCTGTGTAGATGAAGATATTTCGGAAAGGCTTGAATTCTAGCAACATCCATCAAATCTTCCTCTTTATTTTTGATGACGGCTTCGCACGCAAGACTAGGAAGGGTTCTATGTGAGTCTTTTCAACAGACGCGAAGGGCTGGACGTCGGATGTCAAATGGGGTTAATGTCGACCTTCGCACCATTACACGAACTACGCCCCGCTTGATGACTACGATCACAAAACGAGTTCTTGACAACTAATGAGTCCAAGGAGGAATGTGGGAACGTTAAGTTCAGCTTGGACAATTAATAATCACCTGGGATATGATATTATGAATATCACAGTTTTAACCAATCGTGATTTGATTTCCTGGTACGAAATATTCCGTTATGAGAACCGTGTACTTACATACACAGAGTGTTTTTTTGTTCATTTTTTTTCTTTTTCTTTTTTTTTTTACAAGAGAATAGTTGTTGTGTAATGACTTTATAACATGTTTCAATCTGTTATGTATACACCCTAGTAGCCACCACACATCTGTTCTCAAGGGCCTTACTCTCACTTCAGATAGTTAGAAGGGGATTGGGGAGAGGGGTCTCAAACACTTCCTCCATTATGCAGCAGATAGAGTCTGATTCATGTGCCTGTAAATTAATCAATTACATGCTATCACGTGCACTTCTGTATGTGTGTGTACTGAAAATATCTTTGAGACCAAAACAGACACCTGGACAATGTGTAGTAAGTTGAGAGACCTGGGGCTGCAAGTGTGTATATATGAGACCTGGGGTATAGCTACATGACCTTGTGTACCCTCTCCAGGAATGATTGTCCAACACCATTCAATAAGTTTTCTCTTCGTTTCTTCCAGTCCTGTAGAACATCCAACCTATTCTGTACACATAATTGGACTTGTGGTAAAACTGGATTACAGTGTAATTCATGTATGTGTATGTACGTGTATGCTTCATGGATGTGCAGTGTAAAGATAAGTTACAAAGGTTGACTATACAGAGTACCAAATGTGTGTCGATGTACAGTATGGTATATTTGTTGACTTCCAAAGGGCTGATCTACACTGATATCTCTAATCATTTGATTTGCTGGTGGGTTGTTCAGTAATAATGAATACATTAATATATACATTGGAGTACAAACATCTCACATACAGTTAAAAATGAATGTATCTGGTGAGGATGGTTGTGGTGTTGGTTTAGCTATAAATGTCAGACAGTACTGTCGACTTGGGCCTGCATGTTAGGCCAGCTAGGAGACAGCTTCCATATGGGAATGCACAACCAGCCAAGGTTCAAAGGGTATTTTGTGGTGTCTTTGGCTCTCTTTGGCGACTAGGGAAGCAGAACCTGAAGACCAACAGGCACAGCTGCGGATGGATTATATCACCACTACTGATGCGTAGCAGTGATGTGATCCATCCACAGCTGCATCGGTTGGGTCTGGGGTCAAGGCTAGAGGTCAGCAGGGTGGGTGTTAATGTGGTCAGAGGCAAGTCATTACCCTCTCTCAATCTGGTCTTGAATTATGTGCTGAAGAAGGGAGAAAATAGATTAAAGGAAGCATAAAGGTGGGTCTTTTATCTAGTACACAAAATGGCTGTAGGTTAACCAAATGACACCTGAAACTATGCTCTTCGTGACTATTGGGAACATCAATTTCATACCACTTCCTATTTCAGCGAAGACCATGGTACCACTTTTCAAGTCTTCTATTTCATAGTGCTCGTATCCATTCATTGTACATGTACATGCAGCCATTCCTTTGTCAGTGAACAAAACGTTGCATATGTGGTCATAGACAATTGGTGTTTCTTAACAATTTGCATGAAAGTCATATCAAATGGACAAAGCAGCTAATTATGTCTTGTATCAGATGGTTGTCAGACCTCAAAGGGCCTGAATAACAATAAAATTTAATTCATTTTTTAATCATTTTTTTTACATGCAATATATGGCACACTTTAAGGAGGATGGGGGATGATACATGTACATCACTGCACACTGATGAATCACTCCCATTTCTCCCAGGCACTGCTACACACAGCACAGCTCCCCTCACAAGGCACAAGTCCATGCATACCGCCTCACATACACATCACAGCACAAAACACTCCTCACACAAAACACAGAAACAACTGCTCACATGCATACCTCCCAACGTACACACGCTCCAGAAGCACAGCTACCCATATGCACTCCTCCACGCAGGTGTACTAAAGCCACCTCCAAAAAGTATATAGATCCACAAGCACACCTTTCCAGCAGGCACCCTTTCCAAAAACCACAAGCACACCTGAACACAAGTATCTCTTTTCACACACCACCTTCTCACGTGCTATTATATCTTACATGGAGCATGTACATGTCTATACACACAGGCAGAGAAGGTGTACAGAAATTAAGAACACACACATACACACAGATATCACTCTCATATCCTCCATGCAGTGAAACACATGCGTGCCTGTGTGCATGTGGTGTGAGCCCAATATGTACACTATACGAGCAACGCACATGCACAGTAGAGCATGGAAACAAATATGAATCAAACAAGATGTATCAGATAAGGGTGGTGTGCACCCATAAATACATAGCATCCAAAGTATAGTAGTCCACATCATGTAAGCTGCATGCACGCCACTAATATCACACATATATACATACATCACATATATACTAGTAGCTCTGATTATGGTAAGAAGAAAAACACTGCATGAGCCCAACACTCATATCACAACTATGCAGGGATATACGTGTATGCATACAATGAGAACACACCATGCACGCTCAGATATCACCCTCCACCAGAAGTCTACACACTCACTTCTTGGAATGGATGGTGGGTAGCAGGTGGAAGTAGTCTCCAAACAATGCATCCCAAAGAGAGGAGTCCACAGCTGCTGGCCACAGTGGTCTGGGTACCAGAGGGGAATATTTATGTCCAGCACACTGTCCTTGAGGTCACATGACTGACAAGACCACACAAGATACAATGAGATGGAAAGGGTACCATAACACACCCATACATTATAACGCCACAAATACACACAAGCGCAACATTCTGCAATAAAGTAATACCAGCAAAATGAAAGACTATTTCTGCAGGCACCAGCATGCTACCCCATATTCATCAATGGCCGGCCATGTAGTCAGATAGTTGTACACAATAGCCTATTACTACATGAAACGAGGGTGAGACTAAACAATCGCTTCACATTCAATGATGTCTGGGTACAAGACTATTTAAGAACCAGATGTACTCACATGATGATCATGATTAGGTAATAGATCATGTCTCGGTACAAGACTAGATAGTCTCCTCATGTGATGATGACCAGATCTATCAGTTGGAAAATGACCTTAATGCATATGGAACCTACAAATGTGTTAGAAAAGATTCCAAAAAAAGATTTTAGACATGGGATCCGTTTGAAACAAATGGATTTACATATTTGTACAACAACTATATGAGTTTGAATAGGATAATGTCTGTGCAATGGGGGTGTAAACATAATGATAATTGGAACCTACAAGAAGGGGGTAAAAATATGATAAATTAATCTTTACCTTATGCTCAGTTTATGGAACCTGTTGGATATTTTCATGGGAGAAGGAGTGTAAATGTTTTTGTTTTTTTTTGTTTTTTTTTAATATTCCATACTCGCAGACCAGATAATGCTCTAAGATATAGGCACCGCCTTTGCCCATGTGCTCAACACTCAGATCACAACTATGCAGAGGGGTATTAATAATAATGCACAATGACACGCTCAAATATATTTAACCACCCCTCATACCAAAAATGGCACAAGACCACCGGTAATTCCAAAGTCATGAAAACTACTTCTGCATCTTCACACTTGCCCCATATTCGTCAACGCCCATGCAGTCAGATAGTTGTACACAACAGCCTATTGTTGCATGAAACGAGGATTTTATCAAAACAGTGATCAGCAATACTTGTCAAAATGAATGTTCATTTGAGACTTCACAGCGTCATATGTCGGTGTCCCTGCATGATGAATGAATGGTTGATCAACTTGTATATCTACAATCAGTAACAGACACTGAATGCATGGAATCGTCAAGTGTATTTTCACTAACCATGCACGTGATGCGGCTGAAGACTCATCGCCATTTGTGGTTATGCCGTTATGCCGCTAGCTGACATAGATTTTTTATCCGCACATTTTTCGCACATTTGAATCAAGTTAATTGAGCAGATCGTTTTATGCATTGTAATTAGCACGAGCATATTGTGCTTTGAACGAAAGATGCATGCTTGTACGGCCAATTATCCTGCATGGTATACATGCACGCTTGATATACGAGCTACAGAAAATCATCAGGGGCGGATACAGGAATTATTAATGGGGCGTGGTCTCCAAAAGGGGGTGGGTGCGGGAGGGGATGTATATCCATAATTTCGGACCTAAAGTTGGTGCGACC
The DNA here is from genome assembly GCA_013339895.1 of Ephydatia muelleri. Classification (NCBI taxonomy): domain Eukaryota; kingdom Metazoa; phylum Porifera; class Demospongiae; order Spongillida; family Spongillidae; genus Ephydatia; species Ephydatia muelleri. The sequence continues at coordinate 1,782,451 of JABACO010000015.1, forward strand.
AAAGCTGCCATGCATGTGTGCCGCTTCACGGAAACATACACGTTCGTAATGCGCGATGAATGTATAATTTGACGAATGGAAGGGGTACGTGCCCCCGGTGCGCCCCCCCCCCCGGATCCGCCCCCGATCATGCACGGAACGTCCCATATATGGTCGATCTAATTATAGTTACGCTATAATATCCAAATTCACATGATACATTCTCACTAGAACACGCAAGGCTAACGTAATAGAATATTGTAGCAAGTTTAGGGGCTTCTATAAAGTGTGGGATGACTCAAAACCGCAACCGCATGGGGAATATACTGGTCTATACAATATTTGAGGCGTCAGTTGATGTTGGGAAAATGACTTGTTGAGCTATATATAGGAGTACATGTATACTACATGGAGTAGGGGAATACAATGTTCAAATGATTGTAGTGTCTACAGTGGAACTTCAAGAACGTTTCTAAAACCCGCGAGATGCAAAATATATCCATAACAACAAGCTGCATATTGAATTACTTAGTTGGCAGCATATACTCTCAGTATGTATCGCTAGACCTGCGTTTGTTTTCTCTCTTAATCTGCATGTGACTATATCATATGGGATCGTTTCCGCGAAAAGGGGCGTAAAGCATGTTGTTTCAAGATGTTAAATTTTTTGATATTCTAGAAGTCTGAAATGTCCTCTACACATTGCTACTTATTGAGAATCGGAGTACATGTGTATCTGTCATGGTGTTGTAAGGCTCTGAATTGTTAATCAGTCATACATCTCAGCGCAGGCGTTACATTTCTATTGCGCGTACTGGAAATTTTATAATGTATGGGTTAGGTCCCTTTTCGCGGAAACGATCCCACACCATCAAGATAGAAGTGTGGTCACTCAGGTATCAAAGGCCAGTTAGTCACCAAAGGTCAGCAGAGAGGGTGTGGCTGTAGTGTATAGGCCCTTTTCGTCACTCGGATATTTCCGTAAAAGCTGTGAATCAACATGGCGGACGTGTATTAATTTATATTGTGTGACACTGACGTATGTTAGATTACGGAGCGGTCACATGACACAGGAAAAGGGCCTATACACTATAAGGTGAGCCCATGCATGCACACTTAATGAACGTTAGTGCTAACTGATGCATGATGTTTCAGAGCTATAGCTTGTTATGTGTGGCCAGGCATGGTGTCCATGCAAGAGTGCACAGTGCTGGGAACCCCATGCATGCGTGATGTGTCCAAAGGACTCCAAACCAAGCCACCCACTTCATCGTGGTTTGGAATACAGGCGGATCGTCGACACAACCTAGCATTTTTAAACCGCAATATCAACTCACTATAGTACCATACTATATAAGTTCGCCAGGCAAGCACAGACTTACGCCAAAACTGACCGCGTGACGGTACTTTCTTTTGCGCGAGTAATGTATATACAATTGTGAAGATATTCATCTACACATCAAACTATACACTTCATACATCCGTTACGCTATACAATACCGCAGGGTGGATCCCTAGCCCTTTCTGCCTATTGACAACTAAATTTATTAAAAGGGGGGATACGTTTTCGTATAACCATTACACGCGCGAGTACACCAAATTAATTATACGTTTACTTATATAAGTCAGTGGCATACGCAGCTTTTCAATTCATACAGACACATATGGGTGCGCATTATCTAACGGCCGCAATAGCTGTACTTCTAACCTGGCACATTGTGCTATCGTCGGCCCTTCCCCTCACGGAATTCGGAACTGGAGATCCAGCGCAGCCGTGTGTTCCGGACCAGTGCCAGCTGCCAGACTGCCGCTGTGCAGGAGTGGACATCCCAAAAGGTTTAACCCCTAGCAACATCCCTCAAATCGTCCTCATCAGTTTTGATGATGGGCTTCGTAAGCAAGACTATGAAGGATTCTACGCCGGTGTCTTCAACGGGCGCAAGAATCCGAACGGATGTCAAATCGGGCTGACCTTCTTCGTCTCGCATAGTTACACGGACTACGCCTTACTTGAGGACATTAACACGCTGTACGGCTATGAGATGGCGGATCACACCGTTGATCACAATACCAGCTCTTTGACGACGCTGAATGACTGGACTGGCGAAATCATGGATATGAAAGAGATCCTTCGCATGTGGGGAAATGTTCCATCAAGCTCCGTACTCGGGTTTCGGGCTCCTTTCCTCGCAACCAACGAGGCTGAGATACAAGTACTGTACGATAATAAGTTCTTGTACGAAGCCTCCATGAGTACGGATACCATGTACTGGCCGTTCACGCTCGATTACAAGTCCCCGCTGTGCGACGCTCCTGCCACGTGCCCGAATAATGCTTATCCCGGCCTGTGGATCGTCCCCGTTATTAATCTTCAGCAGAAAAGCGGCTACCCCTGCGATATGTTGGACGCTTGCACAGATCCGCAATCGAATCAGGATTGGATAGACCTTCTAACAAATAACTTCAATGCGCACTACAATGGAAACCGTGCACCTATGGGTATCTACGCGCACTCGTCGTGGTTCTACCGAGGGCAAGGAAGAGATGGCGTTCTAAAAACCTTTCTTGACAATCTAGCAGCCATGCAGGACGTGTACGTGGTGACGCACGCACAAATGCTGGACTGGGTACGAAACCCAACACCGCTGGACCAAATTCAAAACTTCGACCCGTGGAAATGCTCTGCTCCTCCCCAGCCTCGCTGCGACTACCATTCCCCAGGCTGCCTGAAATGGTACACAGACGCGGGATACCTGCTGAGCACGTGCTCAACTCCCTGCCCTCCGAATTATCCACAATACGGAAATCCAGATGGAAATTGATGGTGTGTGCATTTTGACTATAATTGTAAGGGTTCATAGTCATGAATAATGCAAAGTGTGGGATTGTCCTGTTTATTTTGTACACACACTAATGGTGCACGTGATGCACGAGGGAAAATAACAAAACAATACAGACCTGTGAATCAATGCAATAAATAATCAGTCAACACTGTGCATGAGATTAACAAAAATATGATGATCACTCCAGTGTCAGATTTGCTGACATTGGTTGAGTGGAATAAAATAGGAATCCAGTGGCCTCCTTGTGGATTGCATCTGGGAAAGAAGAAAAGTGGATCAGCACGCAAATGAAAGTGCAAGCAACTAATTCAGGGGCTTTCCACCTGTTACAGAAAAGATGGAAAGTTCTTTTTAAAATGCAAAATAGGGGGGAAAAAACTTGTAATTGAATGGACAGTTTAGTGATCAAACAGTACCTCTGCGGCATTTAAACTAGTCTCTTTCCAAGGACAGGGGAGAGGGTACCTAACTTTCAAAGGACAGGGGAGAGGGGGTACCTATCTTTCCAAGGACAGGGGAGAGGGTACCTAACTTTCAAAGGACAGGGGAGAGGGGGTACCTATCTTTCCAAGGACAGGGGAGAGGGCACCTATCTTTCCAAGGACAGGGAGAGGGCACCTATCTTTCCAAGGACAGGGGAGAGGGTACCTATCTTTCCAAGGACAGGGGAGAGGGCACCTATCTTTCCAAGGACAGGGAGAGGGCACCTATCTTTCCAAGGACAGGAGAGAGGGTACCTATCTTTCCTATGCCTCCCCCTAAATTCTCACTGCAGTTGTTTCATTACCTTGCTCCCAAGGGAGATGTCTCTCTTGTTCTCCTTGCTCCTTCCTTCATGCAGCCTTCTCCTCTTCGTGCCTTCGCCCAGTCGACTGCTTGCATTTCGCTTGCGTTTTGGTGTCGTGTCTTGTCCAGACATCGCATCCGGGCCGTCAGCGATCACAGCTACATCAGAGGTAAACTGACGCACAAAAGAGTGTTCGCCCACTGGGGACAGCGGTTGTATGACTTGAACTGCAGGCAAGGGTTGTTCGAGAGAAGCAGCTTCGCGGTTGACCTCCAAGCAGCCCAAGCCGGGAGTGTGTGTGGATGCTGAGGGTGTGGCAAAGTAATTGTCCAGTGTCGGTGATGGGAGGTCTTGAGATGACCTTTTCAGTGCAGCACTTTGAGAGATGCACCGTAGGTAGTCTAAATTGAAGGAGACATGGTGACGAATGTTCTCAAAGTATAAACCAAAAAGTTGGTACCTTTTCCTTCATACACGGAGGCAGAACCCACACACGTTCCAGGAGAGAACTGGTTATTGGTAACGCGCCTATAAAAGAATATTTTAAGAATGAAACCTCAAAACCTCCAAATGATAATGAAGCATACCATATTCTCAAATCACTGTTGTCTGAACATGTGACCAGCTGAGGGTAAACAGAAAGCAAAAGTTGTCAAAACATCGTGTCTTGCAAATAGAATTACAAAGCTCTGACCTTGTCCGCCTGAGTGGGACACCAACTAACACTGGTCACCTCCTTCACATGACCTTGTAGGATGGTCGGTGGAGCCTGGGGGTCATTCACCTAAGGTTTCAGTAAGGCACAGATAAAAAAACGGTTCGATAGGGGGTTGTGTCTCTAGCGTATACTCACCTCCCAGATGAAGGCTTTGGAACAACTGGAGCCAGACAACAGGTACCTGCATGGTTACACAAACTCCGGGTTACATAAAGGTCATTTGCTGACAAAACAGACCTACCTTCCATCTGAACTAGTACAACACTTCACGTAGAACGAAGAAACTTTGTGGCCACCAAAACCAAACACTGTAAAAAAAACATTTTGAACTAATCACAATCAAACAAGTCTGTACCACTTACCAGGATCTGGTTTTGTCCCTGAAGATTCATACACATAGATGCTACAAGAGACAAAGGGTTGTGAAACAGCAAAGCAGGGAGGTGGCGCTTAGTATAGGGGGAGGTGAGGGGATTGGAAGGATCACTTACGTGTCATCCATACAGCTACCAAAGAGATAGTTGCAGTAAGGATCACTGGCAAGGTGTGTGAAACCTGGATGAAACACACCAAGACATTTAAAAATGAAGCCCAAAGATTCACAATAGTAGGCAACATTACAAGCCCTTGTAACACTATTCAGACCAGATGGCTTTTGTTTTTTTTCCCCTTACCATAAGGTCTGCCTCCTGCCCCCGTGACAGGGCTGAACTCCCGACAGGCAGTAGGGCAGGAACGGCAACTGGAATATGTGTACCTCATGTCCCATATCTTCACAACCCTAGACGGAAGGATGTCAGTTATGTCTCAGCAACGATCAAACACCACAAGAAGCATACCCGTCAGCAGCTCCCGCTGATGCTAGCTTATTGTCTGGCAGAAAAACAAGACCAGTGACTCCAAACTTGCTCTCGGCAATCTAAAGATGGTAAGAATGATATGATGTGAACTTTGTATGGATGTGTGTGTATGTGTATGTGTGTATGTGTATATGTATGTGTATATGTGTGTATGTGTGTGTGTATGTGTGTGTGTGTGTGTGTGTGTGTGTGTGTGTGTGTGTCACAGTGTGTGTACACACAGGTACTGCTCGCCTGCCACATCACACCAACTTACAGAGGAGTTTCTTGAGATTGGAGTTCTAGGAGACTTGTTTCGTTCTGGTATTGAATGAGCCTTGAAAAGTGAGTTTACTGGTTTGTGCTCAACACCTGTAGGATGAAATAATGACATTAATTTCGATGAGGCAGTGTGCAGAGGAGAAGAGGAAGAGGCACGGGGGAGGGAGGAAAAGTGGGTGAGGAAAATAGATGAAGTTGAGTATTAACAGCCCACATCCATGGGTAGGTGTGTGATGAGACTGCAAAACGGTAGCTTTTACTTACCTCTTTTGTTACAGCGCACATCCCACACCAGGATGTTGCCATCACGACCAGCAGAGGCGAACACAGCTACAGCAAGAGTCAAAGTTGACCTTCATATCACACCAACACACATGTATCCCCACACCCTACACATACAGGCTGTGCAACGTACATGGATCAAATTTGTTCACTTGTACTGCTCTAACGCTTGCAGCATGGGATTTCATCTGAGCCATCAGGCTGCCATTTACTAGGTCCCAGATAGCTACACTTAAATCCCCAGAGCCTGTCACCTAGCAACCGAGAACACACCAAAGTTCACACAGCAACCGTTGCAGTCAAGACACACAGCACTGTGCTCACCAATGATTGGTGCCCGGTATCCATGCCAGGTCGAATACGGGAGACTTGTGTGCTGAGATTTCTGGACAAAATGACACCAGAGATCATATACTCAGATCTCTGCATGCACGCACGTACACCCACGTACGTACGCCAACACACACGTACCCTTTCGCACAAACTGGGGGTGGGTGGCGCGCTTTCGCGTGTCCAGTAATCTGACGAGGCCATCTTCGTCGCCCACAGCCAACAGGTGGCCGTCAAGGGCGTCTGCAGGGAGCACGAGCAAAGAACGCGTAATAGCATGTGCCCAGCGAATAACCCGTACAGACAGCCTACCTGGGATAAATGCAGTGGCAAATGGAGGAACTAAACCCTGTGTTGGAGGAAGAACACATAATTGGAGGAAGGTGGGAGGCAGAATTGAACGCTAACCTCTGTTCTTGAGCCTTCAACATACACTTCGTCGTCAACGTGACAGCAAAAGTTGTTCCAGAGCCATTTCACAGAGGCTGCTGGTAAGAGAGCTACGAATGAAGTCACGGCTTAGTTCGAAAAGCTGATTCACCTCTGCTGGATCCGGAAATACTCAGCTTCGTGGAAAACAATTCGCTAAGCAGTGCCATTTTCACTACGGTCTACTACCCGGGTGTTTGGCGCAAAAAGATGAACCGCGCGTTGTGGTAAAAGGGGCGCCAAAATTTGTCAAATAATTCGCGCCAAAATAACTGCGCATGCGCAAATAAGAATAGGATTATTGGGATTTATAAACGAAAGTTACTGTGCTATTAAAACCTGATTACCTTTAATAGATGTAAAGACAAAATCAAATATTTCCTATTATCTCCCACATTTTATATATTTAAGATTTTACCCTTCATAACCCTGTTCCACTGCATATATCTATTCATATCTTGCGCTACTTAGTGAATAATTAATTGGCTCTAACCTTAATGAATAACTTGGATAAGGATATGGGACAGTGCCCGCGAAAAGGGACCTAGTGTATTTATATAAAACGATATAAAATTTTGTTCATATAAAACTGATATAACTTCCGAACGGTTAGCGCTATCGACATCCTATTTTCACCACTTCATACTACACCATTTCTCTACAGTAAAATGCATTTTGGAGTCTTGGACTATATCCGTGCCGACGTTCCTACGTGCGATACCCCCTGGGGTTCAAAACTACCGTATCTTCGTGTAGGAGTAATCAAATCGCTTCAAATTCGGTTTGTAGGTGGAGAGGTCCTATATCTATCTATTTGTTCTGTTCGTTAATTTTTATGCAATCCGTTACGGAGATACAGTTGAACAAACTACGTGCACATTTTCGCGCTCGTTTCGCGCCAATGATTTGGGCAAATTGCGCTCCGCTCAATGTATGGGGAGGCGGGGATTATTACATTGGCGCGAATCAAGCGGGAAAACGTGCACGTAGTTTATTCAACTGTATCTCCGTAACAGATGGCATAAAAATTAACGAACAGAACAAATCGATAGGTATAGGACCTCTCTACCTACATACCGAATTTGAAGCGATTTGACCGCTCCTACACGAAGATATGGTAGTTTTGAACCCCAGGGGGTATCGCACGTAGGAACGTCGGCACGGATATAGTCCAAGACTCCAAAATGCATTTTACCATAGAGAAATGGTGACGTATGAGGTGGTGAAAATAGCAAGTCGATAGCGCTAACCGTTCGGAAGTTATATCAGTTTTATATGAACAAAATTTTATATCGTTTTATATAAATACACTAGATCCTTTTTCGCGGGCACTGTCCCATATGTTGATTTATGAGGGTTTTTATATGATCACTTAACCGCTTACAACAATCTAAATCAAACTTGTATTTGCCTAATGCATATAATTTAATTTCAATCCTTATAAAACTTTTATGTACATTTTGAACACCTGGTATTATCTTACAGGCGCATCATTCCTCGGACAAGAAGACTGGAACAGGAACGGATACACTTGTCCGTTCAGACTCGCCGGAAACCGCCGCTAATGTCGGCCGCAGGCCCAGTAAAGCGCTACTTTATTTATTTTTCATTGTAATTTTTAAATAACAATAATGTAAACCGGCAATATGCTATAATTATAATTATACATGTCTGTAGTTAGTTTACTGATCGTATAAGCTTCTTAATGATAACTGAACTTACTCCACACTAGCATATGAGGCGGACAATTGATGGGGTGGGGGTGGCCCAGATATAAGAGCGTAACTCCTCTTATACACATTATGGAGGACGGAAAGAAAGAGAATGACATGCTGTTGGCATCTGATCCAGGCCGTAGTGGAGCTGTGGGGTTGGTTCCAGACTTCCAGTGGGTAGATAGGAGGGAGGCCAGTCTCTTGTATGTGGTGGTTGCCTCCCTTCCTTAAACTGGTTACTGAACTGTTCTCCCCATTGAAGGCTTTGGTTTTGCTCTACACAATTTTTTAGTGTGGCACAACGTTTTCCATCGAACATGCCATATACATCGTGCCTAAAAGGAGGCTTCCCCTCAATTAGGGCTATTAAGGCACAATGAAATATAAGAGATTTCACAGCCAAATTGCTGTCTGAGGTCTGTCACTCTGTATCTGTGGAACCACATCTATTGCTGGCGAGATTCTACACTGACATCGTCCAATACTCAGGATGAAGCTCTTCTCAGTTGACATAAAGGAATTTTTTTTTAATGTGAAGGTTTTGATCCCTTAACCGATACAGAGGATATGTATAGCCAACTGTGATGAGATTAAACGTTGCAATTGCTGTGAGATAACCTTGGAAGCAAGATGCTCAGAAGAGAGTGTACAGGGTTAGGTAAGACCCAACGCCAACGGTGGTGTGTCCGCATTAGTCGCCGCGAAAGTGCAATATTCTATTCGCCCACACATACAGGCGTACGAGGCTTAGACAATCATCCTGAGTTATTTTTTATTTTAAGTAACCAAGTAGACTACATTGAAACATTTTGCCTGGACAAGTGATGTTAATTCAATATCAAGCCACTGAAATTCAAAAAACCCAATTGCATGCAAAGATATTGAATTGGAGGAGCACGTTTATTTGATTTTGAACAATTTGTAAATACATCACCATCATCTGAAAAAAAGAAAAACGAATGTACACTCACATAAACAAACACACAAACACACACAGACTTCATGAACTATTTATAATTTACAACATTACTGGGTGACCTCCCGAAGATATCTTTGCTACATTGACGTTTTGAGAGCATAGAGAACTTGACTAAAGCTAGTTTCAACATGCTTTACAATGTCTCATTGTCCCACCTCCTGTTCGTTTCACACCGACCCTTTCACCATCTCATACACTGTACTTGATTAAAATAACAAGACACTTTCATTATGATTTGAAAGGATGATAATTTGAAACATGGAATGTTACAGTCTTGCAGGCTTCAGGTAGACCCTCCTTTTCCAGTGCTGTAATGAGGTTCCTGTAGGTGGCTGCATTTCCCTTCTCATGCTTCCATTCTTTTAACAGATTGTAGAATACTTCTCTATGTCCATATGGGTGCCCATCGATCGCAAGTGTGTCAAGAATTGCATCACAAATACCCAAGTATCGTCCCACAAACTTCCAATGACTGACAGCAGATGTCTTACATAAAGCAAGAAACACATTTTCATCGACAACATTATCCAAACTCTGACTGAAAATGGCTGCCTAGAAGATAAGAGGATTATTTTGTTACAATACTGATTTGTTATGTGAGACTCTTACTCCAGATGATGCCACAGTGACAATAGAGAGTTGCTGTACACTGCTAGGTGCCCTGCATGCTCCCTCGTCTTTTGGTTGTTTAGGAGAAGCAATTCTTGTTGAAGATCTGCCCCTTTATTCTGCCTAGTAGGTTCACATGCCAACCCATTGTTCATTTCAGCTAGCAAAGCTTCCAACTGCACACACCTCTCCTCTAGCCCTCTGAGCTGTAGTACTTGTTGGTCACACTCTATTGTGAAGTATAATAAAAGGTGGCACAGCTTCTGAATGATAACGTACTGATCCTAAGTTCCTCATTCTGTTGCTTAGTTTCTTTTAACTGCAATATCAGATTTTTTTCTCGATCAGTGTCATGTTCAAAATCACTCCGGAGCTGAACTATCTCCTGTTCTGTTGCCATGAGTTTCTCTTCAACTCCCTGCCTGGTTCTGTCTCCTTCATGCCTTGTCCTAGCCACGTCATTTTGGTGTGAAACTGCAGACACATGACACACATATCACATATGCTCACACACATTTTTTACGCATACACACAAACGTAACCTTTACATGGTTGCAGTGCCCACTACTTACGTTCCAAGATCTTCAGATAAGCAGTATAAAATGCCTGCATTGTTCCAACATCACTCTTTGTAGCATCCGATTGAGCTACAGTTGCAAGCATTCGAATGTTAGGAGTTTCTAGAAAGCAACAAGCTGCTCCTGGAGGAAAGACAACTAATCGACTCAGAGACACCATAAATAGAAAAGTATGCCACTATCATACAGGATGTCCCACAATGAAGGAAAATTCAATAGTAGTTACGTTAGTCATTAATAATCAGTACAAATAGGAAGAAATCCTGAATGGAAATAGTTAAGCATTTGTTATGTAAAGTTTTAGCCAAGTAACTAAAGTGTTATTAATGGGCATTAATAAATATGGATGGCTACTTAATCTGGAATTAATGGTTTGATTTATTGATGAATCAATTGACTAAATGTAATAAAACTTAACCCGCAAGGTAGTCAATAATATAATACTAAACATAGAATACACACATATGCACACATATGCACACACAACCACACACATACAATTACCATCCACCTGCTGCACAAGGTGGGAGTAGGAAGGAGTCAGGATGGTACGAGCATTAGCTCTAATAAGTGTATGACTGAGGCAACCATAGAGGTCAGCAAGCGCCTTAGATTTATAGCTATTCCCATGAATGGTTAGACGAGTGGCTACTTATGAGAATGCCTTCAAAGTCTCTGGACCCCATGCTCCATAACTCTCTACTGCCAGTGAATACATTTCCAACTCAATTGAGCACATTTTGTGTCATTTTCAGAATGCTTCCTGAACTCAGCTGCTCTTGCTGCAACGCCCGAGTACATGCCCGCTTCCATAATAACACTATAGAATTGAGCAGCGATGTAACAGTGACATCGAAGTCTGCTGAGATGCTGGTGTCCCAATTGGTGACAAGGATGTCTGCTGGATGGGTCCTTCAGCAGTCCTGACCCTAGCCATTACCAACTTCAAGATGTGATGACAAGCCAGCTCTATGGAAAGTATTGAAGAGCACATCACGTATAGTATTATGCTTCAAAGTGACATCGCCACCTCTCTGCAGGTAACACAATGATACCCCAAAGGGTCAAGTGAATTACTCCATCAAATTCCCATCTAAACCCACTGAGGGATTAACCACAAGCCACTATTTTAGTGCTGTATTAAATTCCTGTGGGTCAGAGTGCAAACCAAGGCTGACTGATGGACTACAGAGATCCACGCTGTAGCATGAGGGGATGAGATGGATAAAATCTTGCTCTGTCTGCTGTGGAACTGGTGCCAAGGAGTGAATTGAACTGTAACTCTTCAATGGAGTCTGATAGTTTCTTTTGGTTTGGACTGTTATCCTTCAGTGAACTGATTGATAAGGTATCACAATCTGCAACACAATCATTGTCCAAATGTGGTGTAGCTTGCACACTTCTACCTGTGCAAAAGGATGCTCCAAATAGGTGATATGCGTTGGAGGTCTGAATTGCACTGGGAATGAAGAGAGGTCTCCGGCTCTATACAGTTCACACTTTTGAGGTTTATGTTAAACCCAAGTACTGGGCCTTGTGAGCTAACTGTATTCAAAGCTCTCAGCATAGAGGCTGATTTGCCTGCCAGTGAGCCATCATCCAAATACCAAGCATTATGTGACAAATCAGCACATTCTTCATCAATGTAGATCATGGTTACTATTCATTGGAGAACAAGAGCAAAAAGAAAGGGGCCAAGTGGATCCCCTTGCTGGACTCCCACCTGTGAGGTGAGTTGGTGCCATAGTAGTGGGTGCTGGCTGTAACACCACGAAGTCCATGCAAGTAATTCCGGGAAGTGCTGGGCACACTCAGTCATCCAGCATGGCTTGTTGTGACACTAGGTTAAAGGCATTAGCCATGTCAACCTTGAGTACTACAAAGTCTTTATCAGAACAATGGTCCTGGATGCAGCTCCGGAGGTGGTGGATCATTTTTTCAGCACACTGTGGGCAGTCTACTCCCAACTGCAAAGGTTGAAAGAAGTCTGCCGCTTTAATTCTGATGAGATGGCATAGACATTTGCTGGTGATCCTTGTAGGTAGAGGGACCGATGCTGCATCTAAAAGGTGTTGAACCCGCATACCAGAGAGACCAGCAGCAGTGAGTTTAGGAAATGACCTAAGCAGTGATATGATGTCAAAGTCAGGAGGCACACTATTGAAGTGACAGAAGAGTTGGGCTGTATTGGTGGCGTCCCCTTGGGATGCTTTTGTTCCAGTAATTGCCAGGTCTCTGGAGTGTTAGGTGCTAATCCTGATGATGTTAAAATCTGGCATGCTTTTGAATATAGGCCCCCCTAGCAAGAGATATTGCATACTCAAGTCATGGGTGAAGTGACCTATCAATGCTTTTGGTGGATAAGGCCAGTTTAGAGTGACATTGTGTTAGACGCCACAATACACTGAATTGACCCCGGGACCAGAGGTCACAGAGCATGGTGATGTTGATAGGCTTATGATGTCTGCCTCTCCGTTTGGCTGATGATGTCTGCCTCTCCGTTTGGCTGATGGTAGACAATATTTAGGCAGCAATAATAACTTGATCCATGCCTTAAGGGTGTTCTCATGCATAACACAGCACAGTGCTGCTGATAAGGCACAAGTGAATGCAGGTAAAGCATAAGAGGGAATGTGACGAAGTGTTGGTACTTCAAGGCAAAAAATGTCTTCAAGAGACGGGAGTGCTGTGGCATCAATGCTGAACAGATGTGGCTTCTAAGACGTGCCCAATGGCGTTCTGTGGGGCACAATTACCAGAACACCTCGATTGATGTGATGAAGCATGAGAATCAGACACAATTTGACAACAGCTGCCACAGACAAACATCCCTCTTTCTTCGAGCCATGATGGTGGTATTGCACCACCACTGGCATGCAGGCTTAAGTGCGCCCTCCACATCGTAGGAGCAATAAGCTCAGGGCACCCTACAACTATGCAAGCCTGTTACTTTGAAGATGAAAGTTTCGAGGTGTTATGCAGCCCACAAATAAGCTCAGGATCAGTGGAAGGCCCAGTAACTGATAGATGCGGTTGTCATTTCAAGAAGCTGTGGTGCCCAGCTGTGGCGATGTTGGATGAAGTGTGACAGGCGACCGCAAATATGGTGGTATACAGATCTAGACTTCTGTGGTGACGATAAATGTTGTGAAGGGAAGTTGCGGTGGTTGCGGTGGTGGTTGTTGCCGACTCAGCGAAGGAGAACCACCGCGTTTAGAAGAACTCGGACTCGCATGACGCGACTGCCTTTTTGGTGGAATGTGAACAGGACCAGCTTGATTACAAAAGCGACCATACTTCGAGGGTTGCTTTATTTAACACAGGCACAAAACTTACAACGAGAGTTAGTGCACAACACGTTCCACCCGCCATTTACATTAAATACATTAATTACATAATTTCTTCCCGGTACATACTACAATAGGGCAAATGCTACATCAATCCTAGCCAGGTTAATGCCACCATCTTACTGATTTGTTGTATGTCTGTGTGTAGATGTTATTGTTATGTCTGTTATATTGTACAATACATTGCGTAATAAATGAGTTTGCATTATACTACAATAGTTGAAACTTATAACTAGCAAGCTGGATTATTTTCCTTGATTGTGGGACTCTTGGAAAATAGAGCAACAGTTAATCCTCAGTACCTTGGTCGTAGCTGAAGTTGAGAAGAGTGAAGAGTAGCTCAGAGGCTACCTTTATCACAGGGGAGGACTGCCGGTTGTTCTTTAACACCTGCAGAAGCCTTTGACACAGCAGGCTGATGTGACTTTCTATGGTTCTTCCTCCATTTTCCATAGGCTTGGAAGGACCAAAAACTGCATACATTTCAGTGACCCTCTCAAAGCCATCAACTGATGGAAAGAAGTAGGTGGAAACAGGTACTCAAGAATAATCAGACACACCCAATGATAGTGCCTATCACTCACACATGGAAAACAACACTGTTAGTAGCTTCATGGCTGATAAACCATCTGGAATTGATGCCAAATTGAATGACTCATAGAAAATCATTTGCAACTCTGTCAGAATAAACTCCAGTATCTCAAAATTATACATAAAGGACTTCCTTATTTCTTCTTGTTTCTTTGTAGATGTCATGGTACTTTGATGACACTCTAATTCCATTCTTTGGTTGCTTGCATGGCATTCTGAGTTGGAAAAAAAAGTGACTGTCTTCGATCCCCTTTCTCTCCACTCTTCCTCCAATTTCCCCTCCTCTCTCTTATTCCTTCCTCCCACACTCCACATCTCTCTCTATGCCTTACCAATTGAGCGTGATACTCGGTCCAGTACAACAGCTGGTGGCACAGTATTTAGTTTGCGGACAATATCTTTTAGGAACGCGAGAGTCAAGACCAAACTGCAATCCATGTCAAGCCCACCTATTGAATGGAGACGTCGATGGATGCATAAACCAATAATCAGTCTCACCGCAATACAGTGAAGATATGATGTAGTTTATTGAAAGCCCACTGCAGTAGTCTCTGCTGCTGTCACACCTAAAAGGACTCCTGCAGTGAATCCCCAACAGCAAAAGAGTATCCATGTCGAAAATAGGTCCCCCGGCGCATTCCGGACCAATATCACCTGATTCTTTGTATGGATATTGTATCTTGAACCGCGATACGCAGTTCTCTACACCCTGCTGTAAAATGCGCATTCCACTTGACGGGGATTCGACGCTGGGCTGCACGCTATGCAGCGTGATGGTACCCGTATTTGAGCGCTCAAATATGCTGACATCGCTGTATCCGCAACTGGTTTGTTCCTGTGGTGCGAGGCATGGAAACATCATACGTCGCATGTGCTTCTGAACAAAATTGCTGTCCAATATGACCACAGTCCAGTCCTCCTCCCGAGGACAGCACCCAGATTCCTCGTGTCTGTTTAAAGGAACGTGAGTGGGTGTTCCCCACATGCTGTCGGGACCACAGCAGGAATAAAAAAAGCATTTCGTTGTTGTGTCGGGGACGATGGACTTCAATTCAACACCACCTGCGATTACTAACGAACTCTCGCTTAATTTTGCCCTGGTCGGTAGCGTGTGGTGGTTGGCGATGAGCATGTACCTCGTCCTGTTGTTGTTGAGTGCTTTCTCTTCGGCTATTACACACTGACCCTCCCCATCCTGGGTACGCAGACGGCAGCACGCGACAACGCTGAGCTCGACACTCGGGCGCCTGACTGCCATGAAAATGTTAAAGTACATGTACAAACGATTTACCGGACTTTAGAGTATTTTAATAGTAAAGTGGTTACGGGGCGTAGTAAGTGGTTTGTTTTGCTAACTCGAATCCATAGTTTGACATATTTATCTGCTGACGACTAAAATTATTGACTGACCAACGTTTTCCTATATGTATTGTAACGATGGCAACGGCTGTACGCATGTGGAACTCTACTAGCGACAGCCTGGCGGCAGAACTGTCGACAACTATAGTGACGTGTGCATTAATGAACAATAGTTAGCTGTAAGTAGAACAGTATATAATTGCGTGTATTGTATGCGTGGTGTGTTAAAACTGTCATCAAGTTCATAGTCCGCTGGGACTGGGGTTGCGCTAGTCTAGAGTATTCTGCACACACAACATGCGGTATCGTTAGGTATATAATTGATAGCCATTTCCTGTTTACAGGATTTAATTAGATACCTAGTCACTGATTAGTATTTAATAACCTTGCATAAGCAAGAATTGGAGTCAACGAACTGTGTGGTGTAAACGTTTGTTTACCTGATACTATAAGCATGCAGATACACTGATATTACCAACCATGCCACCAATTTGATCCTTAAGGCTGTACTTCAAAGCTTTTTTCAGTTTACAGTCTGTATACTCTTTTGGGTCATGGGAGAGGAGGTGGGAGAGGTTGGAGGAGGGGCAGAGATATCACCTAATATTGTTAGTTGTTCATTTGTCTAACATGTATAGCAGTATGGATGGATGAAAACAAATCTGATAAGGTACATAGCAACTGGGCAAATGTACATAAAACTAATCAAAAATCTAGTTCTTTGGCAAGGTCCTCATGAGCCGGCACTTCATGCGCAGTTGCCCGCAAGCATTCAATAAACAATGAAACAGCCTTACGGTCCTGAGAGCCAACCTTATGAATAATGTACATATTCTTTGCCTTGGTCTCAGACAAGTCAAGAAGATGGCCAAGCTGGCTTTGCGTGAGCAGTCTCTTCTGGAACAAGTGGGAAGAAATTTCGGTTGGATTCATGTACTGAGCAATACTCGTGGCTTTATCTTGAAGGATTGAGGTTTCCTGAGTCTGAGTTACTGTAGTCGTCAAGGAGTACTGTGGGGCACTACAACTTTCTGGATCAGGAGGGGGGTGCTGTCTAAGTTCTTCGATCTCTTGCTTGTATTTAATTAGCTTCTGAGCCAGCTTTTCATTCTCTTCATCTAATTCATCTTTTTCAGCAGTGCACTTATCATACTTCTCACGAATATCCCTGAGCTGTTCCAAGGCCAGTGCTTGTTGCTCACATACTGTTAGAGAATTATGGGATATTCACATAGTATTAGCAATTTGGTTTTACTCACTTGTTTCAAGTTCTTCATATTTCTGTTTCTTTTCTTCAAGCTGCGACATTAGATCGTTCTCTCGGTCTCTAAGCTGCGCAATAGTCTTTTCTGCTGCCTCACATTTCTCTTCACTTTCAAGCCTTGTCCTAGCCATATCGCCTTGATGTGCCACTGCACACACACACATGGACACACATATGCACACACATGGACACACATATGCACACACATAATGACAAAATAACATTTATAGACACTCATAACACACAGATTCACACCCAGGGACAGGGAAGACAAACACCCCTGAATGCGTGCACTTACATTCCGAGCTTTTCAGGTAAGCAGTGTAATATGCCTGCATTGTCCCAACATCACTCGTTATAGAAGATGATTGAGCTATGGTTCCAAGTATTCGAATGTTAGGAGTTTCCAGAAAGCAACAAGCTGGTCCTGGAGGAAGGCAAGTGGTTGATGCAGAGAACCCCTCAGGTAGGGGAACGTACTGCTCAAGGTACCATGCACCCTCATAAGAAACACAGCAACAGTCCTCAGTACCTTGATCAGAGCTGAAGTTGAGAAGAGCGGAAAGTAGCTCAGAGGCAACCTTAATCACAGGGGAGGACTGCCTGTTGTCCTTCAACACCCGTAGAAGCTCCTGACAGAGACACTTGATATGATCTTCTAATGAACCTCCTCCATCTTTCTTACATCCAAAGACTTCATTGATGTCAGAACTCACAGAAGAATCAACTGTAATTAATAATCGTGGAAAGAGGTTTATGCAGAATATGCAGACATGACTGGTTTAAGATATACGCAGAGGCATGTCCATCAATAATCAGACATGCCAAGAATAAGTAGAGATATTCCAAAGAGCAATAACTATGTGTACGGTATCCTCACACATGGAAAACAATGCTGCCAGTAGCTTCATTGTTGACTGTCCATCTCGGCTTGATGCAAACTTTAAAAAATCTGATGAATTCATTTGCATCTCTGAAAGAACTAACTCCAGTATGTCAATGTTGTATAGGAAATACTTTCGTCTTTCTTCTTTGAACTGAGTAGCTGCATCCTCAAACTTTTTCAATTCCTCACATTGGTGCTTTTTCTGGCAATCTGAGAAAAGAACAATCAAGCAATTATCTTTTAAATATCTCTCTTTCCCTCTCCCCCTCCCTTACCAATTGAACATGACACCCCATTCAGTACAACAGCTGGTGGCAGACTCTTCAGTTTCCGAACCATATATCGCAAAAATGCGAGAGTTGGTACTAAACTGCATTCTATATGAAACCCACCTATCAATAGTGCTGTATGTTACAACTGTGTGCACTCCTAAGGGTTCTCTCACCACAATAAAGGGATGATATGATAAAGTCTATGGACAATCCAACGTGGTTCGTGTCGTCACTGTTAGGCCCCGGACTGGAGCAGTGAATACCCACCAAAGACGGAGTGTTTTCATCTCTAAGCACGAATATTGGCGCACCAGAGCAGCCCGAGCCAATGTCCGATGACGGTATGCAGGGATAGCGCAGTCTGGAACGAGACAAGTGGTCATTTACGTCACGTTCTAAGCCCTTTCCTTCGTTTTGACAAGCACCATTTAAATTGAAGTTGTGCAGCTTGATTTCACCGTCTTTTGACCTCTCAAAGATGCTGATAGCCGTATCGGTATCGTCCCTTTCGTACAAACGAAGTATTGGGAAAGTCATTTTATAGGTACTTGCGAGTTTCCGTGCAAAGTCATCGTCCAGTATGACAGCCGTCCAGTCCTCCTCCCTCGGACAACATCCTGCTTTCTCGCCGCCGGGTAAAGGGACATGAATAGAAGACGTCGGCAATGCGCTGTTGGGACCACAGCAGGAGTACAGGGGGAGTCCCTCTTTTAATTGCAAAGGCTTGCTTTTTCCTACGACCAGCGAGCAGCCTTTGATGCTCTCTTGTGTTGGGAGGACGTGGTGGTTCGTGATAAGCACGTGTCTTCCTTCCGTCGAGGCTATCACGCACTGGGCGTCACCTTGTGAGGTTCGTAGGAGACAACACGCTATGTCCTTATGGACATCGCTTGGGCGTCTTCTGAGAGCGTTTGCCATGGCGTACGTGAGGAGCGGTGTCGTTTAATTAATCGTAATCGCGGGCGGAAAAAAGGCGTGTCTCACACCGTACCCTTCGTACGATCGTAACACAAGGTGACTACGCCACAATGAGGTGCCTCTTCCGCCCAGCTGTGGGTTTAATTTGTGGAAGCACAGTAATATAAGCTCCTTCAGGGGGAGTGCCTCAGAAGCTATATGTCATGCCTTTTCGGGGTACACAAAAATAACACACTGATGTAGATATGTACATTTACAATATTTGTATGATTTTGACTAACAAAGGTTTACTTAGTAAGCGAGAATAATCACTTTAATTTCCAACACACAGGAGTGTTCATAACAAAATCATAAAAATCACTTATTAATTGTGTTATTCATTTGTGATGTGCGCGTGCTGTCGAACTAGCGCACGTGATCCAGACACCGAGGTGTGAATTGCATGTTACCTGATCTCGGGCTTTTTATTATCGCAAGTGAGTTGAACTAGACAAGGCGATCACTGCTATGTAAGTTTTTTTATTTTTTTATTTTTTATTGGACGCCCAGAACGTTAGATAAGCCCATTTTACGAGTTACACGCATGTAAGTGAACTGGGGCGTATAGAACGAGAAGCGAGAGGGCTGCATTATATTTGCATACGTTGTTGTGTAGGGCGTGTAATATTGCATACTTTTCACTTACGCCAGTATAATGTTTCAGATTGAATAAGTGAAACACTAGTTTTGATGTTCTATCAAAGTGGGGCGTGCAATGGACGCATTACATGACAGCATCTTTCAGATTTTGAGCTGCGTGTTTGCACATCAATGCTCTACTGCAGCGTGTTGTAGGTTATGTCATTGCTATCAGTCTCCTCTCATGCAACAATCTGCAAATGGGGTGGAGGTGTAGCCATCGGACACAACAGATTGCTGGGCCACTTAGCACACCTATGTGCCAAGGCTGAGGAGGTAGGTAGGCAACAACCTCACAATCGATTGTAGCCACCCTAGGTCAGCAGCTATCCGTGTTCAGATCTGGACTCAACCTCCCTTGTGACCTCATTGTTTATATTCACACAGTTTCGGAAGCGGGGTGTGGAGCTGCTGCCCAGGCTTGAAGCATGGTGCTGATGACCCCAGGTGTGGGAATCTGGGGGTAGGTCTGAGTCCCACTCGAGACCTGCGGTGGCTGTGAGCAGCTGTGAGGAGCTGCAAAACCAAGTACACAGGTCTGTTCCTTGTTCACTGTGTTGCCTCTGTCATCCTTTGTATAATCCCAATTAACCTGCTAGCTTGTTTATTGCATGTGAAATGCTGTGTGAACTTTTAGTGTTCATGCGTGTATGCACCATTGCTATTTGTCTTGTGCGGATTGAATGCAATTTCTTATTTATAAGTTACATGCGAGAAGACTTTAAGGGATTTATGCCACACCCACTGATTCAGTGGTGGGAAATGAGATTTTGAAGCATGTTGTGACTGCAATACACATTTCTATTTGTTCTCCCAATACCAACACACTACTGGACAATTGAGATTTTTGCTAACTGAGATAAAAATACTTTCATAATAAAGGTTATCACATTCAAGCACAATTAATGACAAAAGTTATGTACATCAAACAAAACTATCGTGTCCATGATCCTTTTGACTTCCATGTGTTGTTTTTTGAGACACTTAATGCATTCCTATACCCAGGCTCTAGCTATTTTAACCCATAACTTACTATAAGATCCAAAAACAGTGATCATATAATTTTGCGATTCCAATTGCCAGAAATATCCTCACTAGTTTTAATGTGCGTTGGAGCTGTACCATTTGTTCAGTGAAAATGGTGATCACCATACTGCTCATTTCCTCAACTGAAACGAGTGAGTATTCTGGACAAATGCACGCTACAATAGTCTTTTATGAATTTGGCCTGCTTTATATAATTTGGTTGGATTTCCCTATCAGTTTAATTACACATGTGCAAGCTTACTAAGTTTTAAGCATTTTTTTGTCACATGAAGAATATTTTGGTCGCAAAACATATACCCACGCATAGCATTTTCTTTTTATATTGAAACATACACCCGAACCTAGGTCCAAAACCTATGCCCAAACATGACATTTCCATTTTATATTGAAACCTATACATTCGCTTGCAACTTGAAGACTCATTATGGAATCAAATGCTGCAATTTTGTCTTCAGAAATGTTCCTAGCTCGAATTATTTGCGATAAAAGGAAGGAGAAGAACAAATATGAATCATTCCACACAAATCAACAAAGCACACTCTGTATGCGCATATCTGGGATGGAGTTATGATCGTATGACCTCAGAACAGAGCAAACTTTCATTAATAAATCATTATCATTTGAAGTTGCTGCATGCTTCAATAGCAAAGTAATTTACAATTCTAAGTACCAATATTACTATAAATCAAGTTATGTTTATTTTGATATTCTAGAAGTCCAAAATGTCCTCCGCATAGTGATTCTTACATGAACTGAGAATCGGACTGTCATAGAGTTATAAAACACGGAATTTTTAATTAGCGATACATTTTAATGCAAGCATTACATTTCTATTGCTTGCACTGGAAATGTTTATACTCTGCGTTAGATCCCTATTCGTGGCAATGATCCCGCATTAATTTGTTTGTGGGTTAATTATGGCAATGGCTAATTTTGATATGTACACAACATAAATTAAAACATTGTGCATAAAATCCAAACCATGGAACGCTTGGGACTGGAGTGCTGTGGTCCATTTTTTTCACCGTAGAGTTTGTCCTCATTCAGATGCTAAACAATACACCAACGTCTCACAACCTCTTGTGCATATTTAATGTCAGAGCTTATAAACAAAGATTATAAATGGGAAGTTTTTTTCTACACATTTTCCTTTCCTCCTCTATCTCCATCCATTCTCCAGCACACAGGGCATTTGAGACCTAAAGCCCTCAAATATGAATCTAAGAAAATAGAGAAACAGATACGCACTTCTCAATGCCACCAAACAATGGTGAATACACGGCATGTATCAGACTATTACTCATTGGTTAGGGATAGTTATGATGGGGAGGAGACTGATAGCAGCTCAAAAGTTTTTGCACATCTTCATTCTTCAAACAGTTGGTTAATTAACTATTAAAATTCAAATACCAGCTAGCTCTTCTTCCTTGCAGCATTGATCACGGTGACAATGGTGGCATCATATGGGGAGGATCATTCAGAGGTATGTGACGTATTGTGATTATGCATGTTGCGTAGTGAAACTGTTTTCTATATGTCTCACAATGTGTGAGCTAGCAAATACAATGCTGAGCACAAGGGCAACCACATGCCCACCCCTCTATCCCACTGAAAAATAAATTGACATTGCTGACAGCACTAGACTTGACCCAATGATAGTTATTTCAATTTCAATATTAAAAACTGACTACCACCATGTAAAAGCTGAGTTGGAAAAGAAAACTGAGTCGAATAACATTTAGTTCTGATACACTATAGGGAGATTTCGCTATCAGAATCTCCAGCACTGTGCTCAGATGTTTCCCGTGCCCATTATGAACGATTCATGTAAACAATCAGATAATCTTAAACCACTAATACTTGTGTGACGTATTGCCACTTGCAATAAGAAATGGAGCGAAGGAGGTGAGTGAATACAGTTAGCCACGGTAGCTCAAATTCTCATAAATATGCTTTGTAACATAGCTCTTAGTTGCATGGTGAGGTGGTGAGGTGGCGAAGTGGCGAGAATGTGGCTCGTGAATACAATACGCAGCCTTATCATTTTGAGGCATCGTAAGGAAACTGTGGTTGTTTACTGTGGCATCTGCCGAGAGGTGTGTCTCAACGCTAATCGATTCCGAAGCTATTTGTGACCGTTTCAATAATACCTTGGAACTATGTGTAGGCAATAGCAGATGGGTCCATATTGACACACACATGCACACACACACACACAGCAACAATAGTGTCTAGCTACTTTGAACTTTTATTCAAGAGCTGCATATTTCAATTTTGTTATCAGACAAAGGGGTTGATACCCAAACTAACTCTTCTTGCGCTAGTGACTAAAGATGCTCAATCTGTAATCAAATTCAACCATTAAATATATTAGATATGTGGTAGAGCCATTTTTTGTTTTGCAAAAAATAATAATCATAAACTCACTCACCCCAACTTTAAAGCTCTGTAGCATGTGTGTATTTTACACAAAATTCTGGAACTTATGAACTCTTTGGCATTGTGAACCTTGTCGATGAAATTAACTAAGACTAGCAGATTTGTTAACATAGATGTGTATAGATGGATAAGCCTAAATAGGTGTGGATTCCCACAATTGAAAATAAGGAGTGTCTTACAATCACTACACTTACATTTTGCAATAGTTACTTAAAGGCAAATACTAATTTCATATTCTATTTTTGGAGGAGAGGTTTGCAGGTAATTAAGAAGGTACCAAAAATAGTGTATCCCCTTATGTAATCATGCAAACGAGTGAAGCAAGAACACGCACGAAGGCAATTGTAAGACACTCCCTCTTTTCAATTGTGGGGATCCGTAACTAAGTGTATGACACTGGCAAAAACTCTGTTCAGCAACCTAACAGGTCTGCTTGTACACTATAACAATCAATATTCCGTTTAACATCCATTCATACCAATAGGTAGTTGTGTCTTTGCACTCTTGTGACTCACTGCACCTGTCTGCAGGACTTCTACACTCCCTATGCAAGAAATGGGCTACGTGGACAAATGTACCAAGGCAGTATATTTATATTTAACAAGGTAATTAACAGTACCTAGTAATGTTGTGGGAAATGTATACTATGTTCAGATGTATAGAAAAGCACTCTTGAAGTGCAGGTGTTTTGGTTCACAGAGTAAGCAATCAAAAGTGGTCAATGCAATGAACAAGCCATGTATGCATTTGCTTTATAGATCAGTCAGATGCTAAATGCAGGGTGTATTCAGTGTTTTGAAGAGCAGGGTTTTGATATATTTATTCAGATTATATTATATGAGCAGGAAATGTGCATTAATTTTGCACAGCTGTATCGCCATAACGGATAGAGGAACAGAACAAATGAATAGGTATAGGACCTCTCTTCATACAAACTGAATTTGAAGTGCTTTGATATTCCTGCCGAAAGTTATGGCGGATTCAAACCCTGTGAGGTATCGGACATTACAGTACTGGCATGGAGCTAGTGCAAGACCCCAAAATGTATTTTACCGTAGAGAAATGTTGTAGTGTGAAAGGTAGGAAATAGGATGTTGATAGCATTTATTGTTCAGAAGTTATAACGATTTAAACGCAAATGAGTTTTATTTATAATATATGGGGCATGTCTGTCTGTTCCAAATATGTACATATGGTGGTAGAACCTTTTTTTTGTGCTGCAACAAAAAAGAAAATCATAAACCCACTCACTCCAACATTAAAGCTCTGTAGTATGTGTGTATTTTCTGGAGCTTATAATCTCTATAATTTTTTTATGGCATTGTGAGCCTTGTCAATGAAATTAACCTAAGACTAGCAGATTTGTTAACATAGATGTGTATACATGCATTCTTACAATCATACAATCACTACACTTACATTTTGCAAAAGTTACATAAGGGCAATACTCATCTCTTATTTTTATTTTTGGAGGAGAGGTTTGCAGTAATTGAGTAGGTACCAAAATTAATGTATCACCTTTATGTAATTATGCAAATGAGTGAAGCAAGAATGTGCACAAGGGCAATTGTAAGACACTCCCTATTTTCAATTGTGGGGATCCGTAACTAAGTGTGTACA
Source organism: Ephydatia muelleri (assembly GCA_013339895.1). Lineage (NCBI taxonomy): Eukaryota > Metazoa > Porifera > Demospongiae > Spongillida > Spongillidae > Ephydatia > Ephydatia muelleri. The sequence continues at coordinate 1,807,242 of JABACO010000015.1, forward strand.
CTGGCAAAAACTCTGTTCAGCAACCTGTACACTGCAATCAATGCTCCATTTACATACCAATAGGTAGTTGCACCTCTCTGCAGGATCTCTGCATTGCCTATGCAAGGAAGGGGTGAATGCTTCATGGTAGTTTTTTTGCCTCCTTCTGCAAAGTAATTAACAGCACCTAGTAATTTTGTGGGAAATGTATACTATGTTCAGATGTATAGAAAACACCCTTGAAGTGCAGAAGCTTTTGGTTCAACGAGTAAGCAACCAAAAATGACCACAATACAACAATGCAACGAACAAGACCATGTATGCATTGACTTTATAGATCAGTCAGATGCTAAATGCAGGGTGTATGAAGAGCAGGGTTTTGAGATATTTGTTCTGATTATATTATATGAGCAGGAAATGTGCATTAATTTTGCACAGCTGTATTGCTGTAACGGATAGAGGAACAGAACGAATGAATAGGTATAGGACCCCTGTACCTACAATCCGAATTTGAAGCACTTTGATTACTCCAGCCGAAAGTTATATGGCGGGTTCAAACCCTGTGGCATCGGACGTTGCAATACTGGCACTCTAACAATCAATGTTCCGTTTAACATCCATTCATACCAATAGGTAGTTGTATCTTTGCACTCTTGTGACTCACTGCACCTCTCTGCAGGACACTCCTGTACTTGCCTGTAGAAGAAATGGCTGAAGGCACCACGGAAAATTTTTTAGCTGCCCCCATGCAAGGTAATTAACAGCACCTAGTAATGTTGTGGGAAATGTATACTATATTCAGATGTATAGAAAAACACCCTTGAAGTGCAGGTGTTTTGGTTCAAAGAGTAAGCAATCAAAAGTGGTCAATGCAACGAACAAGCCATGTATGCATTTGCTTTATAGATCAGTCAGATGCTAAGTACAGGGTGCATTCAGTGTTTTGAAGAGCTGCATGGGTTTTGAGATATTTTTGTGTTGTGCAAAGTAGAGTTATAGTATGTCTAACGGACAAACGTCGGGCAGTTGTATGAAAAAGCATTCACCCGCATGAACAAGACAGTTACAAATTTCATTGGCAGTGCATTTGGGTCCTCTATATACTGCTGAGCGCTGCTATTGCTAGTCATTATGCCTGTGTGTTGTATGTGTTTATATGTGTGTGCATTATGTTTGCACACATGGCTGTGCATGTGTTTCCATGTATTAGTCACCAGCTGCACATTTGCGTCTATGGCTCTAGCAATTGATCCAGGTGGACAATCTTCTCAACTCATTGTCCAAAGATAAACAAAAGTAAGTGCAAATGTGTGTTGAGGTGTACGCATGCATGCCGGTATGTAGAATAATGTGTTTAAACAACTAAATGTTGTTCGGAGCAAAATCCTGATCTCTGTTATGCATGGCTATACCTCAAGTTATGTATGAACACCTCAAGGTATGTATGGCCTACCACAATGTACATTTCACTGCATTGCAGCTACATACATGTGGTGGCCCCACATAGCATGGGATCGTTTCCGCGAAAAGGGACCTAGTGCATATTATAAAATTTGTTATAAAAATGCCTTATGTTTAAATCGCTGTAACTCCCGAATGGTACACGCCATCGACTTCCTATTTTCAACACGTCATACTACACCATTTCAGTATTTTGGCGCTTTGCACAAACGTTACGAGACCCGATAGCCCATGGGGTTCAAAAACGCCACATCTTCAGGTAGGAGCGTCCAAATTGTTTTAAATTCGGTGTGTATGTAGAGGGGTCCTGTCACTATTGAGTTGTTCTTTTCATTAATTTTTACTTTATCCGTTACGGAGATATACCTGTGCAAATTTAATGCACATTTCCAGTTCAATTCGCACAATTATTGCATGCAGCCCACGTTCCATTCTCCCAATCCACAATAAAATTTCGATAACTTTCTTTGTTCCGCCCATTCTCCACCCATACTCTGCCTAAAACGAAGCTACAATTTCATTATTCTGCTGTTGCCAGACTCCCAAACGCTTTTACAGGTGAAACGTAGAGTGCTAGATGATGAGTGTAACTGAGGGAAAAAGTATACTTTTAGAGCTACAAGCAACAATGCAGAGGAAAACCACAGTGAGTATGAAACCAGGGTACAGAAATTTAGAATAGAATCAGTTGCCTCTTGAGCTGTTCATTGAATAAAACGCTGTGCAGAGGAAACGTTCAGAGAGGAAGACCTTACACTTGAATCTATTTGGATGTACCATCATTATTAGAGTGTGTTATAATGTTGCCATATGTGTCACGGTGCATAAGTGTTGTGTGTGTGTGTGTGTGTGTGTGTGTGTGTGTGTGTGTGTGTGTGTGTGTGTGTGTGTGTGTGTGTGTGTGTGTGTGTGTGTGTGTGTGTGTGTGTGTGTGTGTGTGTGTGTGTGTGTGTGTGCAAGTGATGTGCTCAAGAATTGTACAGTGCTATTTGCACAACGTATGCACATGCATAAGGGTGTGTGAACCAGTATGAGGGCATGTTCACGCACGCGGGCAAAAAGAGACTTGAAGTCAGCATAAGCAGCAATAGTTGAGGCATAAAGAATGATGAGAAGTTGAGCAAGTTGAGCAAGCGTTATGCAGAATAAGAAAGCTTTATTACACACTTCTCTACTAGAGAAAGATTATGTGAGTGCATAGGAATATATAGGCATGTTGTGGTAAATATAGTGTTATTCTTTGCACATGCATGTATACAGTGATGCACAGTGTATGCAAGCACAATGGACCAATCCAATGGGACACAGAGGATCAACATACAGGGACAAAATGTACGTACAAAGGACCAATCATATGGGCCTATGGGGTCACAATGCGTGTACAAAAGAACAATCCTATAGGGACACGAGGTACCTGTGTGTACACAGGACCAACCCTACAGGGATCGGATGCACAAATAGAGGACCAATCCTATGAGCACACGATCCACGTACAGTCGTCCAATCCTATGGGACGCTGCATGTAGCTCATACTTATGTACATGTGAGAGTTGTTATAAGGAATGCTTCGGCAACAATGCAGGGGAACAACTAAGAGAGTGGTATAGAAGCTCAGTACATAAACCCACTCAAAAATGCACACAGTTAAATGGAATAGGTCCCGTGCATGTAACAAAGTGTGGTGTAAAAGTGTGTCATCATCAGACTGGTTTATTGTGTGCCACATGTACTGTACGTGAGTGTGGGTGTTGTGCATAAGAATATGCCATACGATGGTGTACAGGTTTATATAACGCAACAATTCAAGTGTGTGCACAAGTGCAGGAGACTGTGTGAGCCAGCATGGGTGCATGTTCATGTATTATGTGTGAGCTGAAAATTGTAAATACAACCGATGTCATTGCAAGCGTAGCTGAGTGGGCGTGACAAGAAATTTAGCAAGGGCTATACTAATAGCAAATTGGAAGCTTTATTACACGACTAGAGAATGATGCAAGTGCGTAGCAAATAGCCTTACTCATGCCGTGTTGAACACTGCCACCCCACGACGTGGGAGGCGCAAGAATACTGCAACAATTCATTCAGATCCATCAATTTGGTACGATCGTTTTGCGAAGCGAGAAGTGTTCTTCGTTTAATTCACCGGTATAAACTCGCTGCCTGGGTGAGGCAAAATTGTTGCGAACGGCTAGCTTAGTTTTAGGCAGAGAATGGGCGGAACAAAGAATTTATGTGGATTGGGAGAATGGAACGCGGGTTGCATGCATACAATAATGGCGCTTATCGAGCAGGAAATGTGCATTAACTTTGCACAGCTGTATCTCCGTAACGGATAACATAAACATTAGCGAACTAAAATAATCAATAGCGACAGGACCCCTCTACATACACACTGAATTTGAAACGAATTGGACGCTCCTACCTGAAGATGTGGCAGTTTCGAACCCCATGGGTAATCAGGTCTCATAACGTCGGCACGGAGCTTGTGTAAGGCACGAAAATATAGATCTACATACAGAAACGGTGTGCTATGAAGTGTTGAAAATAGAAAGTCAATAGCGTTTACAGTTCAGAAGTTATTGCGATTTAAACGTAAGGCATTTTTATAACAAATTTTATAATATGCACTAGGTCCCTTTTCGCGGAAACGATCCCATATGTAATATGATATTAGGCCAATACCATATGTAATGTGATGTTAGGCCAATATTCAACAGAACTATTCTACTGCTATCAAGGTTTTTAATTAAGGCTGCATTGATCACCAGGCAAAGTGTAATCATGGATACATTACAATGGTGATGTGTATAGTGCATTGATTGACTGTGGTGTTAAACCAATACCATATTTAATGTCATGTTAGGTCACACATTTAGATACATATGGTATTGGTCTAGGGCACCACATTACATATTGTATTGACCTAAAATCACATTGCATATGGTTAAAATCTAAACACTCAGTTGTATGATTAGATTTGTACTGTGCATAGTAGGTGTAGACCTTTTCTGAGAAAGTTACTAAATGGTTACTTCTCTCTCTCTCTCCATAGACCTCTCAGCTAATTAAGATCACCTGTTTGAGTTAATGTGTCTGGAACAATACTTCATTTATCACTGCATGCTGTCATGTTTATCAAATGCTGCTTTACTTATTGTATTATGGTTAACAAATTATAATTGCACTATAATAGTTCTAGTTTGAGGCCTCAAACCTGGTTTTTAATTTGTATTATTACTTTGCCACCAAGTACGAGCACGCAATGCTCTTGCATTTGCATGGGCAGATGCATGTTAAGTTTAGTAATACATCCTGCACTGAAGAACCACTGACCGGCCTTGTCTGTAAGTCCAAGCCAGGTGGAAAAAGATCTGTATATGAAAGCTTCTGAGGCTTTGCCCCAGATTCTAAAGTTCCCCATACCCCCTAACTGTGACAGTGGCACTCTCAAAGTTGGTAGTGTTGCTCCTCCCCCTCTCCACATACAACACAAACAATACACGTACACACACAATCACCCCAAATTTTAAACCACCCCTGGAGCAGTTGGTAGAGCTGGTGCTTGAAGTGGTGTGCGCAGCTGGGGATTTCAGAATACCTGTTGTACTCACGGCTGACTTAAATGATGCAATAATTGGGATTGTTGGCAATTGGAGAAGGCAGAGCTCTAAGGGAAGAGTGTGGGACTTCAGAGTATTCATCAGGGGAAAACAAATCAGACAACAGCCACCAGTTTGAAATCTGAGCATTTATAATATGCATATGTAAGGGCTTGCGTAATTATTTACCGATATGTGCATTTGCAAATGGGAGTGGTCCTCGCTTCAGCTTAACTTGGCAATGATCAATGTCTGATGATTATGCAAGGCCTGAGGCTGCACGCGCACTGTAATGATAGGAAAACAATATATGAGCTGCAGATGATATATTGCCATCGGAGTAGGTCCCCCCAAATATGTCATCATTTCAAATCATGTAACCTGGGATATCACAAGTTCTCAAGGCCTCGTTCATTAATGCCTACTTTGGCAATATGGTTGAATTATTCAACAATTTTTTGGGGCATATGAAGAACAAAACACAAATCGGATGTCTGTTCTTAGCAAGTCATATTGTAGTTTCACTGGCATCAACAATCAATTAATGGGGCTGTTATTTTTGACATCACACAATAGTTTAGCCCATCAGTGTGTTGGCTGGATAGAAAGTAAAAACTGAATGACCGATTTATACACAAAATACCATGCAACTGAGATCGGAGTCAATGTTCTTCGATACGTATCAGCATATGAACCGTATGCAGTTTTCTATATGATTCATATGCAGAGTCAGCATAACTACCGATTCGGATTGATCACTCATACGAATGGTATCATGGTCTGCATACTATATCTCTGCATATTAATTGTTATGCACCTGCATGTGTCTTGCAGACTCGCTATATGGCACTTCATAAGAAGCGTATGCTGCATTGTATATACATCCTTTACAGGTCTGCAAATGGAATCGTATAACCAGTACCCAAAACCATCCGATGATAATATATATATCCTTTACAGGTCTGCATATGGAATCGTATAACCAGTACCCAAAACCATCCAATAATAATATAGGTTGAGGATAACTGTTTTTAATAACAAGTTTCAGCTTGTACATTATAGGAACGGCAAAGTTCTTATATGCACTCTATGGCACACACTGGTGATGGCATTACGATTGGGGGCATCCATCAGGGGGTACAGCCGATTCTCTTTCGTCCCTCAATATCCAGCACGACGCTGAGCTGCTCTCGTGCTGCTTATCCAAAGTGTAACAACAGAAGACAAAAGTCAAAGCTTTCAAAACTGACTTACCCTGCACGTGAAACTCTTTGGCGAGATTCAGTCTGCTATTTCAAAACACCTGTGCATACAGCAGAGACATCTAAAATGCACTGTCATGTGTACACCGAGAACGTACTGCGGTGTATGGCATTTCCTTTCCGAGCGAGTTCTTTCTTTATAGCCAGCGTTGAACCGTTTTTCTGACTGCGATGTAACTCTGCAAATAATAATTAGCGATACGATTAGATTACTTACCTTCAAGTTCAGTGATCCTATAGAATTGTCTCTATGGGAATGCACATTAGGACATATATATGAACAGCCCCTAGTCTGGTCCTATCGGCAGACCATAGATCTTCGATTACCTTACTAGCTTATCAGTACGTGACATTCTGGTTCTCCGTAATACTGAGTACTTCCTGAAGTGAACCACTTTGGTCAGCTTCATGGATTCGGCGCTTCAACTGGAACAGTTTGCATTTGGTGTAACATTTTTAGTGGTAGAGTACTTACAAGATTTCTGCATTCCTTACTGATGTACATTGCCGCGGGTCTTTCTGTATTACGCATACTGAGTAAGTATGTCATAATTTAATGCCACTTATTGTTAATAATTAAATTGTGCACCTAGCCCGCCCACAGCTGTCTGAACGTGTGGAAACTAGGCCCCACAGTGGAAATCGTGATACTTGTCCCTAAAATTTTTTGGATGTGTTTTGATGTTAACTTGATTTTTTAACATTAACTATATGCAGCATTGAAAATCTGACAACGCAGTGTTGTTGACCAAACATTTGTAAACAAGTAACTTAAGGCTGGGGACTCAATGGTGCAAGGTGTAGGCAGTGATGACATAGTCAGGTTGGAGGGGAGCATTCCATTGGAGGGACATGGAAGAGGAAGTGGTATTGAGGATGAGGGGGGAGCTTGGCCCACAGGTGCTAAGGGTGTGACAAAGATACAAAGTGGTTGTCATGACCACTTGGGGCTTTGTTGAATATAATTGAACACATAACACATAACCCACACAGGCACACATGCATGCAAATGCTGCTTGTATCTGCTAAGTGTACAAACTGAATGCTGACTGCCATTTTCTTTACGCAAGGCAAGAAGAGGCCATAAAACATGTACCTACAACACCAAATCATACACATGTACATGTACCTGCAACACAAACAACATCCACACACATACATGTAAACACACACCCACACACACATACATACACACGTGCACATGCACAGACACACACGCATGCACACACACAAACACAACACACACACACACAACACACACACAACACACACAACACACAGAACACACACACACAACACACACACAACACACAGAACACACACACGACACACACACACGACACACACACACACACACACACACACACACACACACACACACAGTCCACATACACAACGTATACGTACCACTATCCAGTGTTGTGACATTGGCAACACCACCAGTCTGACATCCAGCTGTGGTGCATGCTGCTTCCACAAAGCTGTACTGACAAAGCTGTACTGCATTGACAGCTGCAGGTTATGTACCACGGGACACTGGAGGTAGTGAGAAGGACGTTCCCCAGTACGGAAACAGCTTACACATTGTAGGCTGTGATGATCCCATTGGGAACTGAGGGGTTAAACTACATCACATTGACAGAGGAAGAGGAGAGTGCCAGAAGCTGAGGGCTTGGAGCCCCCCCCCCCCCCCCCCAATGGTGCTGTGAAAGGGTCCAAGATGTGACAATCATACACACGACAGTGTGCATGTACATGTACATGTATGTATGTGTGCGAGTGATACATGTGTGAATGTGAGTATGCATGAATCCATATGTTCACACACACACACACACACACACACACACACACACACACACACACACATGTGCCTCACATTGATTTTCATTGCAATACAGGGGGTGTGGCACCTACTTGTACTTACACAGCATGCGGTGTGAGCGGGCTACAAATACAAGTGGTGGTCACAATAAATGGGTGGGGTATATATAATAATCGGAGATCAAACACTTCAAAAGGGTGGGGTTTCCCCAAGAAAGGTGCTCCCCTATCCCACACATCATACTGGATTAGCAGGCCATTTGGATTGGACAGTGCAGTCACAGCGTTCAGAGCAGTAACATTGGGAGCAGCCTGGGATGTGGGCATGGCTTGTAACGTCTTCAAGCTGCTGGAGTTGCTTTGGCCACACCCACCGGATGTGCAGGCCTGTACCAGTATGTACGCTGTAAACAGTTGTAGTCCATATACAGTGTATGGTATTGGACAGGGCAGGGATTTACCGCTCCCACCCCCTATCCACCCCCTGGTTTGCCCCTAATTTGAATAACCCAGGGAGAAGGCCAACAGTATACCATATCCACACTCAACAAGGCCAACAGAATAGGGAGAAAGCCAACAGTATAGGGAGAAGGCCAATAGTATAGGGAGAAAGCCAACAGTATAGGGAGAAAGCCAACAGTATATAGGGAGAAGGCCAGCAGTATAGCCAACAGTATAGGGAGAAGGCCACCAGTCTAACAATAAAGGAAGAAGACCAGCAGTATAAGGAGACGAGCAATTAACGGTTCGGGAGTAAAGGGAGAAGGCTACCACTGGTTACAGTACAGGGAGATGTCCACCATTATAGAGAGATGGCCAACTGTAATAGTATAGGGAGAAGGCCATATCTACTCCTTCCACGATATGCACATAGGGCCGAACACTACCATAGATTTAGACATGTCTAAATAGAGAGGTTGCAGTGTCATCCCGGGAAGAGCGGCGGCCATGTTTTTTGGTGTCTCCAGTTCTGTTACAGAATGTTTTCAATCTGTAACAGACAACCTGTAACAGAACTCGGGACACCAAAAAACATGGCCGTCGCTCTTCCCGGGATGACACTGCAACCTCTCTATAATCCATAGGCGTCCGCTCATTTATGTTCAGGGGGGGGGGGCAATGAAGACAAGAACCAAACCCGGGGGGGTTGCGGGAGGGGGAGTGCCCCTCCCGCACGAATTCGAAGCGCAGAAAGCTTTATGTGTACAAATGTATTTATGCGCGAAAAGTCACGAAAACAGATGCACGATTCAAAGACAGCAAAACGTTAATTAGCATACTATTCTTGAAATAGAAACTGTAGGCGCCTTGGTTCAAGTCCAAATTCTGTAACCACTCTTTCAATAAATTGTTGTTTGGAAGTGCTAATCTTCTCCCTGTGAACACTGATCATGCAAAGTCCATTAAGCCGGTCTTCAGTCATGGTAGAACGTAGCCACGTTTTGGCTGTGTGCGATGCAGCGATTGCGAAAAAGAAACGCCAGGTTCAAAATCGGCTCGTGACTGAATGGTGGGCATAGCAGATGATTGTATGCACATGGCTGCTTCGTTTACTTCGCAGTCAGAGTCTAGGACTATGACAAGGGGTGATCCTTCACAGTCGGCTACCTGCCTAGCGCTCATGCTTTGTAATGTAGCATCTGACGGGGAGTTGCATACTGCTGTTGTGGATGGTGCATCACTGGTGAATTTGACCTTTTTCACGAATCTATCCATTCTCTCTGAACCGTATAAACACGTGCGCAAAGCTGCGGTTATCACCACGAGCTGTAGTTATAGTATTTGAGTAATCATGAATTTTAATAAGCTGGGGTACGCAGGGGGGGGCAAATGCCCCCCCTTGCCCCATCGAGCGGACGCCTATGTATAATCTATGACACTACCCACTGCCGAACATACCCTACGCTACTAAATTCACACAGTATACTCACCAAAACACCTGCGTCTCAGAAGATGAAAGCTGCATGAAGGGCATACGTAGTTCGATCTCTGCATGCATCATTGTACCTAATTGATGCGCTCCACATCTCCAGTGCAAATGCATGATTTTAATTTGTGTATCGCAATTCAAATTGTCGATAGTTACGTTACAATTGCAGCCATTAAAGTTTATAACCGTAGCTAGCCGACATAATGTTAATAATTATAACTTTATTCTAAAGATGACGCAAGGTATTACGTAATGACTACTACGTTTATGAATAAAATTATGCGCGATAGAAATTAAATTTTTGTCTTGATTTTAGTTTACGAATGGCATGATGTAATCTTATAAAGCACAGATTCACAATCAGTCCGATGTATCGTAAATTATAAACGTATTTGAAATTCAATTTGAAAAAAAAATGCAAGATGACATCCTATGTATGGGCCATTTCTCCATATGCAGCAAGGCTTCTTCTCCTGAACTTTCCAATACCAATAACTATGTGTACGGTATCCTCACACATGGAAAACAATGCTGCCAGTAGCTTCATTGTTGACTGTCCATCTGCAAACTTAAAAAAATCTCACATTTGCATCTCTGAAAGAACTAACTCCAGTATTTCAATGTTGTATAGGAAATACTTTCTTCTTCTTTCTTCTTTGAACTGAGTAGCTGCATCCTCAAACTTTTTCAATTCCTCACATTGGTGCTTTTTCTGGCAATCTGAGAAAAGAACAATCAAGCAAGTATCTTTTTAATATCCCTCTTTCCCTCTCCCTCCCCCTTACCAATTGAATATGACACCCCATTCAGAAAATTGAAGTGGTTGTGTCGCCCTATAGCTACGAACATAGGCAACCGATGCCCCGTTAATAGAGCCAGCTGTGCACAACGTAATCAACACCTAAAAGCCATACTAGCAGTGACAAACACCTCTAACCTTTATGTTAGACATAAGTCACGTGGCCTGGCGTTGCGAACTAGCTATTGACTTACGCACAGTGAATATCGACCGCGTGTATTCAAAAAACGATAACGACGCTCTGTGACTGAGATGGAAAATGCCAAAACCACCACGGTAAAGTTAGTTGAATGTACTGTCGTTTTTTGGTATAGTTTAACGGTAACGAATATTTTTCAAGCCTTTGGAAATCCACCATTTTTGTGTCTTTTTGGGGGTTGGCGCAATGAAGTTCGGTTTACATTTGACTTCATGTTAATGTGTATATAGATTGAGCTAGAACTGCATGAATTACATAGCTATAGCTTTCTTAGCCAGAAGGGGGATGGCAGCTACCAATTGTGGCTCAATACCTAGCAAGTGCGCATCAGGTTCTGCATGCGGTCTTTGTTAGGAGCAAATGCCAAGCCAAGTCGATTAAATTTGGCATGGATTGACTCGGTCCCCTGTTCACCCAGGAGGAAAAAGGCCATGAACTCTTGAATTGCTTATATTTAGTTGCATATAGTGAACCCTACGTGTACACTGAACGTTGTTTCCCTACCTGGTCAAGTGCATGTGCTTGTTCAATGAAGTTCTGATCACATATATTGTGACATTTTCCATATAAGAAGAATGCGGTGATTAACTTTGATGCAGTTTCTCTTGTGCCATCTTTGATATAGATGTGCACAAAGTCTGGATGTTAGGTACCTGTAAATGTTTAAGTTGTATGAATTATTCACGTACACATGCATAGCACATGTACACTTTACCTTCAATGCCTTGTGTACATGGTTGCCAATAAATGCCCCCCAAATACTGCTGTCGTACACCAAATGATTGCAATGCATTGTCAAGTGTCTTGACAAAGGGCCCTTCTTTTTCAGAAGTACCCTCTTTCACAGTTGCTGTGCGTTTCGCCATGTGCTTTCTATATTGAACTAACTTGAATACAATTGTGCATGCTGTATAATGACTTACAAGTGCCTTCACTGATTTCTTTTTTGCAGCAAATTGCTTCAAAAGGTCCACAGCAAGAGGGTTTTCCTCTCCATGAAGTAAGGCCACATATATTGCTACCTGCTGCAACACTTCCCGTGAGTCAGTTTTAAGGTCTCCTTGGAGCAATGGAAGCCTTTGCAGTGCCTGGCTATACTTGGAAAAATTGAAATCAGTCGTAATTGTATGAGATGCCAGTTCCAAGTCCAGTTGACAGCATAGAGCTTTCAGCAAATGGAACATCTTAGTGAAGATCCCCAACATTATGTGGAGACCAGGTGGGCAGACCTGCATGGTGATTAACTCAAACAATTGTAATATGGGATTTGTGAAACGGGGATGTCAAAAATAAATAGGTACTGAGATGCAGTTAAAGAACTTCTGTGCATCTTTTCTAATACTGCCTGATGAGACATAGCACTGGTGGTCAGTACACATATCCTCAAGTGACCATTCAGTGGCATGCCCTTGAACGGATAGAGGTGTCCCCTTGGCTTCGCGAAGGTGGGGTCGTCCATCCCCACCAGACATGAGCTCAGACACCAGTGGGTAGCAGCAGTGCTGGAGGAGCACATAGGCTCCGCCTACCTCCTCCAGGCCCCTATGGGTAGCCATCTGGTTACTTGGAATTTTGCAATATAGGCAAGGGTAGCATCCTGTTGCATGGTCATCATTTCACATTTCCTCCCCATCATGGCTGTCAGTCTCCTCTCCATCATGGCTGTCAATCTCCTCCCCATCATGGCTGTCAGTCTCCTCCCCATCATGGCTATCAGTCTCCTCCCCATCATGGCTGTCAGTTTCCTCCCCATCATGGCTGTCAATCTCCTCCCCATCATGGCTGTCAGTCTCCTCTCCATCATGGCTGTCAATCTCCTCCCCATCATGGCTGTCAGTCTCCTCCCCATCATGGCTATCAGTCTCCTCCCCATCATGGCTGTCAGTCTCCTCCCCATCATGGCTGTCAGTCTCCTACCCATCATGGCTGTCAGTCTCCTCCCCATCATGGCTGTCAGTCTCCTACCCATCATGGCTGTCAGTCTCCTCCCCATCATGGCTGTCAGTCTCCTCCCCATCATGGCTGTCAGTCTCCTCCCCATCATGGCTGTCAGTCTCCTACCCATCATGGCTGTCAGTCTCCTCCCATCATGGCTGTCAGTCTCCTCCCCATCATGGCTGTCAGTCTCCTCCCCATCGTGGCTGTCAGTCTCCTCCTATCGTGGCTGTCAGTCTCCTCCCCATCATGGCTGTCAGTCTCCTCCCCATCATGGCTGTCAGTCTCCTCTCATGCAACAATCTGCAAACGGGGTGGAGATGTAGCCATCAGACACAACAGATTGCTGGGCCACTTAGCACACCTATGTGCCAAGGCTGAGGAGGTAGGTAGGCAACAACCTCACAATCGATTGTAGCCACCCTAGGTCAGCAGCTATCCGTGTTCAGATCTGGACTCAACCTCTCTTGTGACCTCATTGTTTATATTCACACAGTTTCGGAAGCGGGGTGTGTCTGCAGGGAGCTGCTGCCCAGGCTTGAAGCATGGTGCTGATGACCCCAGGTGTGGGGATCTGGGGGTAGGTCTGAGTCCCACTCGAGACCTGCGGTGGCTGTGAGCAGCTGTGAGGAGCTGCAAAACCAAGTACACAGGTCTGTTCCTTGTTCACTGTGTTGCCTCTGTCATCCTTTGTATAATCCCAATTAACCTGCTAGCTTGTTTATTGCATGTGAAATGCTGTGTGAACTTTTAGTGTTCATGCGTGTATGCACCATTGCTATTTGTCTTGTGCGGATTGAATGCAATTTCTTATTTATAAGTTACATGCGAGAAGACTTTAAGGGATTTATGCCACACCCACTGATTCAGTGGTGGGAAATGAGATTTTGAAGCATGTTGTGACTGCAAAACACATTTCTATTTGTTCTCCCAATACCAACACACTACTGGACAATTGAGATTTTTGCTAACTGAGATAAAAATACTTTCATTATAAAGGTTATCACATTCAAGCACAATTAATGACAAAAGTTATGTACATCAAACAAAACTATCGTGTCCATGATCCTTTTGACTTCCATGTGTTGTTTTTTGAGACACTTAATGCATTCCTATACCCAGGCACTAGCTATTTTAACCCATAACTTACTATAAGATCCAAAAACAGTGATCTAATAATTTTGCGATTCCAATTGCCAGAAATATCCTCACTAGTTTTAATGTGCGTTGGAGCTGTACCATTTGTTCAGTGAAAATGGTGATCACCATACTGCTCATTTCCTCAACTGAAACGAGTGAGTATTCTGGACAAATGCACGCTACAATAGTCTTTTATGAATTTGGCCTGCTTTATATAATGAGGGTTGGATTTCCCTATCAGTTTAATTACACATGTGCAAGCTTACTAAGTTTTAAGCATTTTTTTGTCACATGAAGAATATTTTGGTCGCAAAACATATACCCACGCATAGCATTTTCTTTTTATATTGAAACATACACCCGAAACCTAGGCCCAAAACCTATGCCCAAACATGACATTTCCATTTTATATTGAAACCTATACATTCGCTTGCAACTTGAAGACTCATTATGGAATCAAATGCTGCAATTTTGTCTTCAGAAATGTTCCTAGCTCGAATTATTTGCGATAAAAGGAAGGAGAAGAACAAATATGAATCATTCCACACAAATCAACAAAGCACACTCTGTATGCGCATATCTGGGATGGAGTTATGATATATCCCTACGTATGACCTCAGAACAGAGCAAACTTTCATTAATAAATCATTATCATTTGAAGTTGCTGCATGCTTCAATAGCAAAATGGAGTTATAAAACACGGAATTTTTAATTAGCGATACATTTTAATGCAAGCATTACATTTGTATTGCTTGCACTGGAAATGTTTATACTCTGCGTTAGACCCTTATTCGTGGCAATGATCCCACATTAATTTGTTTGTGAGTTAATTATGGCAGTGGCTAATTTTGATATGTACACAATGTAAATTAAAACATTGTGCATAAAATCCAAACCATGGAACGCTTGGGACTGGAGTGCTGTGGTCCATTTTTTTTCACCGTAGAGTTTGTCCTCATTCAGATGCTAAATAATACACCAACGTCTCACGACCTCTTGTGCATATTTAATGTCAGAGCTTACAAACAAAGATTATAAATGGGAAGTTTTTTTTCTACACATTTTCCTTCTTCCTCTATCTTCATCCATTCTCCAGCACACAGGGCATTTGAGACTTAAAGCCCTCAAATATGAATCTAAGAAAATAGAGAAACAGATACACACTTCTCAATGCCACCAAACAATGGTGAATACGCGGCATGTATCAGACTATTACTCATTGGTTAGGGATAGTCATGATGGGGAGGAGACTGATAGCAGCTCAAAAGTTTTTGCACATCTTCATTCTTCAAACAGTTGGTTAATTAACTATTAAAATTCTAATACCAGCTAGCTCTTTTTCCTTGCAGCATTGATCACGGTGACAATGGTGACGTCATATGGGGAGGTTCATTCAGAGGTATGTGATGTATTGTTGTATGTTGCTTAGTGAAACTGTTTTCTATATATGTCTCCTAATGTGTGAGCTAGTGGGTACAAGGTTAACTACCTGCTGCCTCCCCCCCCCCCTCCCCCCCCCACCACCACACCCCTCTATCCCTCCAAAATATATATTGACATTGCTGACAGCACCAGACTTGACCTTCTTTCAATTTCAATATTTAAAACTGACTACACCATGTAAGAGCTAAGTTGGTAAAGAAAACCCAAGTCTCTGTTAACATATAGTACTGATACATTGCAGGGAGATTTTGCTCGGATGTTTACCATGCCCATTTATGAATGACATGTGTATAATTATCAGATAATATCAAACCACTACAGTGTAATACTCGGTGTGATGTAATTATTTCTGCGCACGCAATATGGAGCAAAACAGGTGAGCGGTGACTAAGCCACAAATTCTCATAAATATGCTTTGTAACATAGCTCTTAGTTGCATGGCGAGGTGGCGAAGTGGCGAGAATGTGGCTCGTGAATACAATACACAGCCTTATCATTCTTTGAGGCATCGTAAGGAAACTGTGGTTGTGTACTGTGGCATCTGCCGAGAGGTGTGTCTCAACGCTAGGCGATTCGGAAGCTATCGGTGACCGTTTCAATAATACCTTGGAACTATGTGTAGGCAATAGCACATGACACACACATGCACACACACACACACAGCAACAATACTGTCTACACTTTAAACTTGTATATTATGCCAGACCCCTCAATTAGGCTGCACTGCTCTTTGTTTGGTACAAGGGTCACTCATGAGCTGCATATTTCAATTTCTACTTTAGTTATCAGACGAAGGGGTTGATACCCAAACTACTCTTCTTGCGCTAGTGACTAAAGATGCTACATCTGTAAATCAGCATATGTGATCCAACCATTAAATATATTAGATATTGTGGTAGAGAACCATTTTTTTGTGATGCAAAAAGAAATTAAAAAATCATAAATCCACTCACCCCAACTTTAAAGCTCTGTAGCATGTGTGTAATTCTGGAGCTTATGAACTCTATGATTTTTTTTGGCACTGTGAATCTTGTCGATGAAATTCTTAGTTTTCCTGTAGTGGAGTGTGCAGCACGAAACCTAAGACTAGCGGATTTGTTAACATAGATGTGTATACATGGATAAGCCTAAATAGGTGTGGATTCCCACAATTGAAAAGAAGGAGTGTCTTACAATCACTACACTTACATTTTGCAATAGTTACTTAAAGGCAAATACTCAATTCTTATTTTTATTTTTGGAGGAGAGTAGTGTATTCCCTTATGTAACTATTGCAAAATAGTAATTTTATGAGAACAAAAGCTGTAATCTGGATTGTGCATCCTTTATGCAAAGCATGTCATGAGAAGTTGAAGTTTCTGGTTTTACAAACAAATGTTGACTCAATAACGATTTTGTTGCATGAGGGATTGAAAACGCAGTCAATTAATGCGTGCACTCCTGGAAAGAATCCATACAAGTTGCTGTGACCAGAGCTATGACACACACAATTCATAATACAAAACAGTTGACAAATATGTATATATGCAATGCAAGCTTAAGTGTTTTTCTAAATCCTTTGGACTTTGGGTAGTTTGTTGATGGGCAACCCAAGCACTAGCATATATTATTGCTGCCTTGCGACTGCCTTGTGACACCATAGATATTAGAGTAGAAGGATAGGAAACACAGCCAATTAACACAATGTAACACCTGCAGTCCGCATAGTTCTCGTACCCAGGCCATCATCATGGCAAGATGCCAAGTCTTCTATGACGGTAGGTCTTCAGGTGGAATAGAGACTGGAAACACACTGACTTTATCTAACGTTATCTGCACTAGTAGCGCTAAGGGGCCATCCTTTGCCTTCTTCTTTATTCTACAGTCCAGCCTAAACTTGCAGTGCCCAGTCCGATCATCAGTTCTATAGAGACATGAAACGGCACCTTTTTTTCTCCCTGTAAAGAAGCATATTATTACAAAACCAAAATGCGCTGCTGTATAGAATACATGCCCCAACATATATACTCAATATGGCCCAGAACAGTATCAAAATACGCACGTTACAAGCCACAGTTCGACCCCATATCAGAAACTAGTTATTTGGCCCTCACACGTACAACATCTATCTGGTATAGGGTAAACATATACCATGCTGTGTAGTTTCACTAGAGCTATACGAAATATCATGCCAATATACAATTTAGACGCATTCGTTTGTATTCAGTTCGCCTCAGTTCACTTATATATGTCATTACTACAAACGCGCGTATCTACCGTTATAGGCATGCACCACTTTTAAAACTTACATCGCCGTGATCAGCGTTCGCAGCTCTATCGGAATCCATACACAAATGTTCTCTTTCTCTTAAAACTCTTGTCGTCGTTTTGGGGGAGTAGCATATAACACTCAATTAACAACTATGTGGACTGCGCGCCTAAAAATCTATGGTAGAGTATTGCTCACGTGATTTGTTTCCTATCCTTCTACTCTAATATCTATGGTGACACTAACTAGGATGTGGACATAGATGATCCCTCTGAATTGAAAGCCACCCATGATGTAGGAAGTGTCATTCTAGCTATCCTGTTATATAAAGAATACAAAGATTCTACCAAACCAGCCATTAAAAGAGACATGGGTAAAGAGACATGGAGTGATTCCACAGGACTTAGGGACTCTGGAACAACCTCAGACAACATATCCACAGGACTTAAGGAGTCTGGAACAAGCTGAGATAAAGCAAACCCTTTTAAAACTGTAACCTTAACATGACTGCGAGGAATAGCCACAACCAGCTTGAAAGATGCCCTCTTCTTTCTTTCCGCGTTCTTAATGTTCTGACGTTGAAATTTTCTTCCACCCATCACCTTTGTAGAAATTCACTAAACAAATGGGACACGTTTGGCCTTTAAAAACATGCGATGGGCACACAACCAACACTGCACTGTCAAAATAATATACCAAAACCAGTCGGTTCCGTAACACCCCCCCCCCCCCCCCCCCCCCACAGAGTAAAGGTATAGGAAATGTGAGTGTGAAGGTTACAAGGAACGGTATGCGTCAAACTAAAGCGATGGGCACACAATAGCCTATATGAAGTATATATACCAAACAAGACGATAACAGCTCGTTTAGATCAGTGGACTTCCCCCCCCCCCCCCCCCCCACACACACACACACACAAAGTTACAAATGGCCGATTTTTGTTCTCCGTCAATTATAAAACAAGTTACACCAAATCTAGCAGCGCCTAATGAAGCTGCCCGTATAAAAATCGAAAAAGGGTAGTTGGTTACCTTGTAGCATTCAAGACTTGTATTCAAAATACTAAATCCGCGTCCCCCTTTTGTGGTCTACTTAGGTGTGATTCACTCTTGCGAGGATCGCGCGTGTAAAAATTGCCTAAGTCTATGGCGCACATGATTCGTTTCCAATCCCTCTATATCTGTTTATGCCTACGACAAAATAGGAATTGTAGTTTTTGACTTGCAACTTCATGCAAACGAGCGTGAAGCTGAATTTAATAATCCAAGAACGCGCACGAGGGCGAGTGTAAGACACTCACTCTTTTGAATTGTGGGGATCCATACCTTATATACACAGTTATGTTAACAAATCCGCTATTAACACATTTGTATCAACGTGTAAAATCCTAACTAAGTGCGTGGCAAGAACCCTGCAGCAACCTAAAAGGTCTGCTTGTACACTAATGAATGTTGTATCTCTAACATTACAATCAATGTTTCATTTAACACCCATTCATACCAATGTAGTCCTGTTTTTGCACTTGCACTTGACTCTTGTGATTCACTGCACCTCTCTACAGTGAAAAATCAACTGCTGTTTTCGTTATTGAGAAGTGGATACCCGCAAGGTAATTAATAGCACGTAGTAATTTTTGTGGGAGCTGTATCCTATGCGTGCAGATGTTCACAAAGTGACACTCTATTGTATCCTCAAAATTGGCAATCAATGTTCCATTTAACATTCATTCATACCAATGTAGTCCTGTTTTTGCACTTGCACTTGACTCTTGTGATTCACTGCACCTCTCTACAGTGAAAAATCAACTGCTGTTTTCGTTATTGAGAAGTGGATACCCGCAAGGTAATTAACAGCACGTAGTAATTTTTGTGGGAGCTGTATCCTATGCGTGCAGATGTTCACAAAGTGACACTCTATTGTATCCTCAAAATTGGCAATCAATGTTCCATTTAACATTCATTCATACCAATGTAGTCCTGTTTTTGCACTCGCATGTGACTCTAGTGATTCACTGCACCTCTCTACATATAGGGATCCCTACGTGTATTTGGCTCCGCCATCAAGGTAATTAACAGCACGTAATAATTTTTATGCAAAATGTATCCTATGCACAGGTGTATAGAAAAACTATCCTGAAGCAAATGCAGGAGTTTTTGGTTCAAAGAGTAAAAGGAAACAAGAGTGGTCCAAATACAGCAATGCAATGAACAAGCCATGTATGCATTTGCTTCATAGATCAGTCAGATGCTAAATACAGGGCACTATACCCCAGTTATGTATGGCCTAGTTCCACAACATTGCAGTTACGTACATGTGGTGACCCCACATACCATATGTAATGTGGTATTAGGCCAATACCATATGTAATGTCAATACCATACTGTGACCTAACACGACGACATTAAATATGGTATTGGTGATTACACTTGCCTGGTGATCAATACAACCTTAAAAACCTTAATAACTTTGTTAAATATCTAAACACTCAGTTGTATTATTAGATTTGTACCTGTGCATAGTAGGTGTAGACCTTTTCTGAGAAAGTTACTAAATGGTTACTTCTCTCCTCTCCATAGACCTCTCCCAGACTCCCCCAGTTAAGGCCACCGCTGTTTGTCATGTACTTATTATACCTATATCAAAGCTGTTTTACTTATTGTATTATGGTTAACAATTTATAATTGCACTATAATAGACTTAATTATTCTAGTTTAATTTGGCTTGAGGCCTCACACTAGTTTATTACTTTGCCACTGAGTACAAGCACATTGGCATGGACAGATGCAAGTAAAGTTTAGTTGTACATCCTTACTCCACAAGTAGTGCACATTACCTGCCCAAGGCTAAACATTTGGATTCATTGTTGACTGTCTTTCTGCCCTCTGTGGCTATTACACACAGAGCATGATGTACTCTCTTTGGTATTTGTTTCAAGTGGACATACATTCATTCAACAATATGACATTGTGTCGCATATCAGGACACAACACAAGAATAGGATGTCTGTTCTTAGCAAGTCAGATTAATCTGTGGGGCTGTTCTTTGACACCACACACAACAGTTTAACCGGAATCAGCCCATCAGTTTGTTGCATTGGCTTGATAGAAACTGAATGACCGACTGATCACATAAGATACCAACCGAGATCTGAATCAATGTTTGCATAATGCCACAACGCAAATCACATCGAAATACATCAACGGGTTGCCATGCACCCACCATATGCACAGGCACCCGCTTCAACATTCAAGCATGCACACAGTGTGACAGAACACCAATGCATCAAACACACACACACCAATACAAATCACTCTTCCATTTGAGAGGTTACAACATCAAAATGATTTCCATTTTTCCATTGATTTAATCTGGAATGCTGGATTAATATGAGCCATGTAGGACACACAGGCTGATAGAGCTGAAATAAGTGACCGAGCCTGACCACCTTGCCACATGGCACTTGCCACACATTGATACACTTTCACACACATTACAAATGGACAAACACAACAGCACACTAATCAAGAGTTGCACAAAAACCATAACGGAAATGCCACAGAGAAGGACAGACAAAGGGGGCATCCAGGCTCAAGTGGTGTCCAGTCGAATGGTTCGTATCTTCAGATTGTCCACCAAGACACAGGCTGCCTCGTTGCTAGCACCACAGTAGAGGGACGATGAGAACACTGTGAGGAGGCGGCCATGTTGTTGGATCTGCAGGAGACATAATTTGACCCCAAGTGAAACCAACATAGAAACTATTTCCCAGCAAAGTATGTAGTTAAATCATATTTATAGCCTCTTGTTGTGTGCTCCATGCTGGAAAGATAGCATTACTGTTTCGCCAAACTTTCAAGTCAACAATGTCTGAGAGCTAGGTTAAAAAGGACTAGCTCCTAAAAATGTCCACCTACTACATCCCTCTCTCTCTCTTACCTGAAACCCAGCTGCCTTCATCTCGTGTGCTCTGATCACATGGGACAAGTCATTCTTCTTCAGAAACTCGTTCAGAGCTTCAGCACTAGTACAGGGATGGGGAAGAGGAGGAAGACATGGACAAATGTACACTTTCTGTCCAAATAGCCACGCAGCCTCAGACAAAAAGCATTTTCAACAATAATGTGCTGTGCCATGTACACCACCCTTTCCCAACGCAGGTGTTTTAATCTCCTCATATGTCTCCCCTAATCTCTTTACACCCCTCACTTGATCCCTTCACATCCTTCGTAATCCATCACATGAACACATGTACCTGAATACTCCACCTGCGAACCCCCAGCCCCCCAGAACATGTGAACCCCCAGCCCCCCCAGAACATGTGAACCCCAACCCCTTGAACATGTGAACCCCCAGCCCCCCCAGAACATGTGAACCCCAACCCCTTGAACATGTGAACCCCCAGCCCCCCCAGAACATGTGAACCCCAACCCCTTGAACATGTGATCCCCCAGCCCCCCAGAACATGTGAACCCCAACCCCTTGAACATGTATGTGAACACCCCGCCCCTAGAATCCCCTTGAACATGTGAACCCCAGAGCCCCCTGCATATGTGAACCCCAGCCCCCCCCCCCCCCCCCCCCCCAGAATCCCTGACCTGAGCAAGTTCACCTAAACACATTGACCCCCCCTCCCCCCAAGCCCCCAACTCACCTGAACATGTGAGCCGTTCCACGCGCAAAATTGTCAACGAACCCATCATTTTGAGCCAGCTGCTCTTCAATGGATGCATCAATATCATCCTGCCTGTGGGAGGAGACAACTCTGATTGGCTCACTTAGTAATGCACTTAGATGTGTATGCAAGCACACTTGGACATCCAAGCACACTTGGACATGCAAGCACACTTGGACATCCAAGCACATGCACTTAAGTGAATACGTAAACTGCACGCATGCGAGTACACGAAAGGTTCCTAGACCTGATTGGGTCGTTCCACATGACTTCCCATGCAAGCAGGTTGCTCTCCATAGGAGTGGGGAGGTTGGTAGGGATGTCATTGATGGACGATATCAGTCCCTCGCACAGGTCTGGATGGGGAATTCCACCATGGACACAGAATATCTGCAACAGAAAGACAATCAGAATATACTACACACACGCACGCACATACACACACACACGCCTCATATTCACACACACACACACATAC
This sequence comes from Ephydatia muelleri, assembly GCA_013339895.1. NCBI lineage: Eukaryota > Metazoa > Porifera > Demospongiae > Spongillida > Spongillidae > Ephydatia > Ephydatia muelleri. Next base: position 1,830,211 of record JABACO010000015.1, read on the forward strand.
ACACCTCATGTTCACACACACACACACAGTTCTGCCAATAACAGCATTAGAATTTGATTTTAAACTAATCAAGATTCTAACATTAAAACAGCCATCCACACCACACCCCCTCACTCCCACACCCCCTCACTCTTGATCACTTGCCTTCTTATCGATGACGGCAGCCAATGGTAAGACATCAAATACTTTGTTGGTTGCTTCCCACACCTCCATTCCAAGCTGCTCACCAAACTTCTCCACACACTCCCTGCGCACACACAAGCATGTACATGATCACCATGGATACCAACACCACACTAAAATTTATCCCTCCATTCTTCAGTCCTTGCAATAAAGTACATCAATATCACTGAAGGAAGTGCTTTATCACCAACACAATTTACCCCATACATGCACTTGTGAGAAACGATACACTGACCCAGGGCTTTCAACCAGTGCCCTGGCCAAGTGCCCAGACCAACCTCTTGTAGGAGAAGGATTCTTGCACCACCCTGATCTCGTGGTTGCCTCTGATGAGCATGAACTTGGAAGGGGTGAGCAGCTTCTGGGCCAAAAGGTACGCCACCACCTCAAAGCCATGCTTGCCTCGGTCCACATAGTCCCCGAGGAACAGGAACTTGGCCGGAGTCAGTACCGGCCCCATCCTCCAAAGAACCTTCTCAAAACACGAGAGGTCCCGAAAGTTGCCATGGATGTCACCTAGATATGGCCAATATAGTGCAAACGCATGACCAATCAAAACAATACGCATGAAAACATGCTGTCGCAGACACATAAGGGAGTCATTCTTACCCAAGCGTACGCAAGTTTCTGCATGTCCGACTCCAATTTCACCCAAACTTATTTTATGGGTAGGGGGGTTATGTGACATGACAAAGTGCAAAGGTCACCCCTTAGAGGTCTTCTGTTATGGAGATATTATTGGTTATTTTTGTGACCTTTTCCTTGGACACTATGTGTTTGATGCACTGTATTTGGTGTACCTTTCAACTCTCATCAATGAATTTAGTATGAAATAAAAGCTCCTTCATGAAGGTATTATGAGGGATGTTTAAACTTTATTAAGTGTCTGTGGTGAAATAATTACAGCCTTTCATCTTCTGTATAATTAGATCCTAATTGATCTGCCATACCATTTTGAACTGTAATAAACTTCCCAAATAGTCTTCAATATGGAGAAGCTATATGCAAAACTAGCAGTTGGGCTGGCACTGGGTTTAGGGTGTAGAAAATGGAAAGATACTGATTCTAGCTGTTTGGTGCAATTCCACCCTGCCTCCAACCTAACCACATACGTTTATGTTTTGATAGGCTATCAAAACATATCTGACCTAACACAACTGTCATAACCACTGAGAGAAACAGCCTTTGCACTTAAGAACACACATATATATCCACCAGACACACATACATACACATATACATATGTACATACACACACATATATCCACCAGACACACATACATATACACATACATATGTACATACACACACATATATCCACCAGACACACATACATACACACATACATATGTACATACACACACATATATCCACCAGACACACATACATACACACACAGAAAACACATCCACACAACACGCGCACACACACACCTAGCACATAAACAGGAGAGGCCATCTCCAGTAGGCGTGGCTCCGAGGCAAACACGTCGATGGCCTTCAAGCAGAGGTCAATGAAGCACCGAGCCACAGAGGCCATGTCCACGGCCCCCCAGGAGAACGCAGCCTTGGCACACCCCCGGCCATCGTCCTTCAGCGTGTGCTCAAAGTACCTCAGCCCAGAGAGCATCTCTTTGGACTTGGACTTCTGAGGGGTCACCAAGATGCAAAAGAAGTGCATACGATTACACACATCTCCCACTCCCATGTCAACCCTAACCTAACCAGCTCCCATATTCCCCAAGTGACGTGACTTCAGGTGTTGACATTGTTATCATAGCTCCAAGGAAACCACATTCTTCATGCACAAAATGCCCTTAGCTCTTTTGGCGGTCAAGCCATTATTGTGGTATAGAGTCATGTCACGTGAGATATGCACTTCCGCGTTGCAAGAAAACGTTCTTTGCAAACAATTCCACGAATCAGATTAGCAAAAAGGCTTTTCTCTAAACAATGTGATAAAAACTTGAACGGTTTAGCTAAACAAAGTGGCTTTTGTATAGCAGCTGCAACGCAATATTGCCTGTGAAAGAGATAATGCACACAATGTCTTGTGCATGCATTATGTAGCCACACCCACACACAACACATGCACAAAACACACACACATACATGCACACACACACACGCACACGCACACACACACACACACGCACACACACACACACACACACACACACACACACATAACAAACCTTGTCAAAGGCGTTGATGGACGGCAGACGATCAAAGCCAGGCTTGCTGCTGTGACT
>JABACO010000015.1:1835144-1849774 GCA_013339895.1 Ephydatia muelleri
CAAGGTACTTACACCAGCGGATAGTGTAGCAGCACACACACACACACACACACACACACACACACACACACACACACACACACACACACACACACACACACACACACACACACACACACACACTACACGGTTGGTAAAGCTACAAGTGTCAATGTGGATCATCTGCGTGGGGGATGCTGATAACAGCCACATTTTAATTTTAACTTTGAGGATCAGGATCATCTCCATCCCACAGCGAAAGAGTGAAAGTAAAGTTATTGTAAACAGTAAGGTATCAACCATAATTATTGGGAATAAAACGATGACACAAGACTTTACTCCAGCACCACTGGCCCTCCCACCCCCCCAATAATAAAAATATATATAAACTTGCTCCTTTTTACAGGCTCCAATGTAGCAACCAAAACCGCGCAAAACTTCAAATGTTGATGCAGTTAGTCTGCACTCATTACCGTATTTCTTGTATCCCGCTTGCTCCAGCAGCTGGTCTTCCAAGGGTCTCTCCTGCCTCAACGCCGATCTATCCAAGCCCATGCTCCCACTCTCCCTTCGCCTTTTCTCCCCCCCTTCCGCCTGACTCTCCAGCAGCGACAAAGGGAGCACGTGCTCATACGCTTCCAGCACAAGTTTGCTGTCGTGCTGATCGAGGACAAAGTTGGAGAATGCTTTTATCTCTTCCTCGGTGCACCACTTTGTCTTGCACTGCGGTGCGCCCAGAATGTGGGAGCCCGGAGCTTCATCTGCAACGAAGACCACCGTCATCTTTGGACATTTGCGGTGTGAAGTGTGGACGATTTTGGATATTCCTTTAATCTCCGCGCTCACCCCAACATCCTGGTGGCACCACAATACGTATAGGAAAAGAAGGGAGATATAAGGACTGGCAAGGTTTACCTAACATACCTCAAGCAAGCACCTCTGCGCTGCTGCAAAAAAATCTTCGCTTTCCCTCAGCCTACTAGCTGGGACTAATAACCTGCCGCTTGCGCTTTCAACCAGCAGCCATTTCCCCTCTGGTCCTTTTATTAACACCTGAGCCTGACAGTCCATGGCATCAATCAACTAACTGCGACGTTCATAATTAATATGCTTTTTACTTGTCACGGATAATTAAAACCAACAATTTACGGAATAGGATTGGAGCGTGCTATTTTGGCAACCAATCAGATTGAACGGATTTCTGACCAACCAGATTGCGGGGATTATTGACCAATCGGCGCAACGCGCGACTGAAAAAGGCGGCTACTTCTAGTATATAAACTGCCAAACGTTACTCCAGGGTCATTCTCATCGCTCGAATCTCTCAAGCAATGGCACGAACCAAGCAGACCGCTCGTAAATCAACTGGTGGAAAGGCACCAAGGAAACAACTGGCCACCAAGGCCGCTCGTAAGAGCGCACCAGCCACCGGTGGAGTCAAGAAGCCTCACCGCTACAAGCCCGGCACAGTCGCCCTCCGTGAAATCCGTCGCTACCAGAAGTCGACCGAGCTTCTGATCCGAAAACTGCCCTTCCAGCGCCTGGTTCGCGAGATTGCTCAGGACTTCAAGACTGACCTCCGCTTCCAGAGCTCAGCAGTGGCCGCCCTTCAGGAGGCTAGCGAGGCGTACCTGGTTGGCCTTTTCGAGGACACCAACCTGTGTGCCATCCATGCCAAGCGTGTGACCATCATGCCCAAGGACATCCAGCTTGCACGCCGCATCCGTGGTGAGAGGGCTTAAACGCATTGTCAGCTACTTAATTTCAACCGGCTTTTCTAAAAGCCACCATTTCACCATAAGTAAACACCTTTCGAATTGCTTGGCCCTTTTACAAAAGGGGTGCGGGGAACTATTTGAAATGGGGTGTGTGCAAGTTTTCGACTTCTCTAATTCATTGGTAGGCCTGATTCACTACAGTACGCGCCTGTTGATATACTAATACACCACACCCTATAAGTTTGGGTTGTAATTTCTTGTAAACCAATTTTGTTTTATTTATCCATGGCTATATGACCATAGTTGACCGCATAATCTCTGGTTACAGTATAGGGACCTCTCAACCCCCCCTATACCATGGGTTGACATGAGGGTACAGTACGTGTGGGAAAATATGCCCTGTTCATAGTGCTGTTAGGCTAGGGTTTTGTGTTCTAAGCGATCGTTTCACATTAGCGGTAGGTTGAGGCGATCACTATATGAACACGAAAAACTCTAGCCTAACATCACTATGAATAGGGCATATTTTCCCATGGTTGATACGAGGGTTGGTTGAAATAGGGCTGTATTTATGAAGGTAACAGAAGCCATGCTGTATACACTGTTTATACACCGTTCTTTATCGTGTCCCACGTGATTCCGTGGCTATCCCACTCGCACCAACTACCCATGCAATGAAGTTGATGTGTAATTTTGGTGGGATTTGGATTGGCCATGTACTCAGGAACCAAACAGACAAATGGTATGGTTAGAGTTTTCAATTGATACTAAAATTGCTCACTAGATAACATGAATGCCACAACTGTAATTTGAAGAGGAAAGATAGTCACCACTTTGAAAGGTCATATCATCCCAACGTTGCAAAATTATTTGAAATTGGCATCCTGCTGCTAACAGGATGTGTGTAAAGTTGGGAAATTTGAGATGGTAGTGCAGAAAAGTGGGTATGCTTGAGTTGGATTGGACTATCAGGGCTCTGGAAGCACGTTATAAAGATCAGAAACAAATAATGCCATTGTCCTTAAGATTTAATCTTCAAGATCGAAAAGCATTTCATTGATATCAAAAGGCATTATCAATCAGTTCTTTTACTAGAGGAGTGGAACACATCCTTCCAAGGAAACAGGCCTAAGGAAAGCTAGGGCTGTAGCATGCCTTGCTGCCAAGATCTCATAACTTCGTCCCTAGCTGTGACATCTGGCCCCAATACTCCTGATCTGTTTTTGGACATTGGCAGGCGTCAGGAGGCACTCACACTTGTCCAGCAGAGCAATGCGTGTTATGTAATGTGTATTTATGTCTATTATTTTGTTTATTCTTTAATAAAATCTTATACCAACAACTACAATACAAACAAGGAAAACTAAAATTGTGGTATTTGCATTGGACGGGTATAAGAAATTCTGCCACAGGAAGAAATTTTGTTTTTGTTTTATCATGTAACTTAAAATGAACCAAGTAAGCACACATATGTGTACACACATACACAAAAATGCAAGGCACACACACTTATGTAAGTACAGGTAGTCCAGCAGCTCCATCATCAATGTAAGTATAGATTCCAGCTCCATCATCCACACCTGCCCCACACAATTTGAATTCCATATTTAATAATGGGCAGTGTCATACAATCACTTACAAGCGCCTTGCTGACCAGTTGGTGTCAAAATGGGGATTGCCCTACCACTGGATAGCTACGTTGTCTCTTGTCCTTCCCCCTCCTCCGTTCCTCAATACCGTGCATCACGGGTGTCAAAGGGCATGCAATAAGGATATCCTCCATCGACCTGGTGCACAGTGAATCTAGGTTTACGCTAGCCTAAATTACATGCATTTATGCATATACTACCATAAATTTGTATCAGTGTGTATGTATTGTATTATCACACATGCGTATTTGACAGATATCATTAATAATAAAAAGTGTCATACTATCATCCACTTTATGCCCTACAAAACAAACCTCTTAACCTCATTTGCTCAGCCAACTTTTCTGGAAGCATTTATAAATTCTTGTATATTAGGTATTATATTGCCTTATTTTCTTGTAGTGTACTTCATAAGTAGTAGCTGTTATTGTAAAATACTTATTTTATTTATGCGTGTCTTGCAAATGCACACCTTAGGAAGCAAGTTAATTAAAAGAGGGACGAATGCGGTAAGCTAATCATTATTACACCCACTAGCTAATGATGCTCAGCTCTCTATAAATGCGCCAGGTGTAAGAATAACATACTCTTACACACTCTGATTTTCCAACACCGTACCCATTTGGGAGCTCATACGATCCTGTAATCTTGTCCCTCCACCGGTTGATTTTAAAAAGATCACGTGCCAACATTTAGGCGCGCGCGGGAAGAACATCATATTCTATTGGTTCTTGTGTTGCGGATCAGTTCCGCCCCCTTCCCGCCACTTTACAAAAAAGGCGGTTATTTCTAAGTATATAAACAGCCAAAAGTGTGTTCAAATCATTCTCATCGCTCGAATCTCTCAAGCAATGGCACGAACCAAGCAGACCGCTCGTAAATCAACTGGTGGAAAGGCACCAAGGAAACAACTGGCTACCAAGGCCGCTCGTAAGAGCGCACCAGCCACCGGTGGAGTTAAGAAGCCTCACCGCTACAAGCCTGGCACAGTCGCCCTCCGTGAAATCCGTCGCTACCAGAAGTCGACCGAGCTTCTGATCCGAAAACTGCCCTTCCAGCGCCTGGTTCGCGAGATTGCTCAGGACTTCAAGACTGACCTCCGCTTCCAGAGCTCAGCAGTGGCCGCCCTTCAGGAGGCTAGCGAGGCGTACCTGGTTGGCCTATTCGAGGACACCAACCTGTGTGCCATCCATGCCAAGCGTGTGACCATCATGCCCAAGGACATCCAGCTTGCTCGCCGCATCCGTGGTGAACGGGCCTAAACCATCATGTGACTTCATCTTTTCAACTGGCTTTTTTCAAAGCCACCATTCATCCAGATGTTTTACGCCTGTCTGCTACTCCGCCGCTTGTGATCCGACAGTTGTATAATAGTCGCGATGGCTTTACACCTGACCACAATTAGCATTACAGCTTTCAACACTGCTATGGTTTGTATGACTATCGACGTCGACAGCCGAATACAGTGGGTAGCTAGCTAATTACAACACTAAACATTTAATGTTTATCTTAATGTGAGGTACGGTAGTGTAGATAAAGCTAATTTGCGCTGTAAATAGAAGTTTAAATAAGTACAAAATAACTAGGGTACGACACTAACAGTGCAGTATCTGGAGCCTGGGGACCAGAGGCACTGAGGGCTTTTTCACAGGTGGCTTCTCGTTTAGCCATTTGTGATAACACCCCCCAAATCAAAAGTGGTGGCCGAGTTATATGGCTGCCTTAAGCTTGTCATTGATCAGAGCTAACGCGCAATCAATCCTGGTCCACTCCTATCCCCAAACATTACAAGAATCTGAACTGTACATGTAGTTTTAATGATTATGATTATTATTATCAGAAAAAATTGCTGCAACTTGGCATAAATCAAACAGTGAAGTGATGGGTTATGTGCGGGCAAGGCTGATGTTTGCTATCCTTCGTGCTACAAATTTGTGCATTCGTGGGAGTCGGGTGAAATGGAGGAGAAGGATGGAGATAGAAGACGGAGCAGGACTTCCATACATGCAGGAGTGACTTTATTCAATTATTTTTATTTTCTTTGTTCTTTTTCTTTTGATTTGATATAATTATTATTCATACATGTGATTAAGCTATGAATATTTTAATTATTATTGTAATGTTTTTTTTTTTAGTTTGTTTATGCATGTGTATGTGTGTTTGCTCGTGTTTTCTTCTATTAATGCAATAATTAGCTGTATATGTTAGTGCATTTTATTATTTCACTTAAAGTGTACACAAAACATCATACGTTTGTTTATTGTGCGAGCCAATGCCCGAGCCCTCCTCTTACGATGTGGATGTTCCCTTCAGGAGGGGGATATTTCCTCATCGTAACTTTCATAGCTAGTGTGTCTCAGTGTATTTCCTTGTTAATGTATAATAATAATAATTATTATTATATATTGTAATATTTTAATAAAAAATTGAATATCAAATCACACTGAACAGAAGCAGACAAGAGTACAATACATGCGAGGTAGCCATGTTGGGTCATGATGATTGGGGAGTAGTGACAGATCACAGTTCTTCAAAGAAGGCTATTCTAGCCTTTTGTGTTCCACTCTTGCTCTATATGTGGAAGGGTTTAAAGGAAACATGTCCAGAATAAAGATTGTGTGTGTGTTATGCGTCGTGATCTGTGTGTTATACTTAAGCACGAATCTATCCACTTCAATACATGTGAGGACTGGAGATAGTGCATCAAGGCAAGATGAGGGAGAGAATATACTAAGTACAAAGCTTATGAGCACAGCTTATTGCTACATACATCCAAGTGAGCACAGAGTTGCAAAGTCACAGACAATGCACACGTACACAAGCACTTACATTCTCCTTGATCCTCTCACACACACACACACACACACACACACACACATACACACACACACACACACACACACACACACACAGACTACATGTGCACCCATACCCTTTGTAACGCTTTCCTCTTCGATCCTCCCTGCTTCACCATCTCGTCATGGAGCACTGTCGTTGTGGGTTTTCTTCTCGTCTACCTTCATGTCCTCCATCTGTGTCTTGAGGGCGTTGAGCTGCTCCGCCAGATATCTAGACCTCTCGATGTAGTCTTGGCTACATGGGGAACACAACAGCTACTGTTACAGCATACTACATGGGGAACACAACTGGTTAGTGAGTAATGAAACTGTCTTTCGTTCTTATTTTTATTAATGTACAGCAATTTATTCAGTACCCCTCATCAGTCGAGACGACACCAAACTAATCAAGGGATGACAATGTCCCCCATCTTGCCCCTTGTTATGGTGTGTATCTCCCTCCACCCCACCCCTTATGAACCTGCAGTGTCCCTGTTCACATTCATAAGGACACACACATACACATACACACGCACATACACACACACGCACATACACACACACACACACACACACACACACATACATACACACACACGCACATACACACACACACACACACACACACACACACACACACACACACACACACACACACACACACACAAACACACCCTAGTGTAGGCTGCCACCGATACATGCATACATGCACAATTAGGTAGGGTTTAGGAGTGTAAAGGGCCAAGCAGGTGTTGGGGGACCACGGTGGTGAGGCAAGAGAGGAGACCATACTAGCCATGGAAGGCAAGAGAGGAGACCATGCTAGCCATGGAAGGCAAGAGAGGAGACCATACTAGCCATGGAAGGCAAGAGAGGAGACCATACTAGCCATGGAAGGCAAGAGAGGAGACCATACTAGCCATGGAAGTTAGACGGATATCATGGAGATATGATGCTTGTGTGTGCAACACAACAGTATGGTGACAGAAAGCCACACCTCTCCATCTCTAGCTGTTTGGAAAGCTCTTCAACGTCGTCACTGGGCATGAGTTCCATCTCAGCGTGGGGGGTGGAGCCTCCCTCTGGAGAGGAAGGGTGGGTGCTCATCACTGCACTCTGATTGGATGATGTCTAAAGAGGCAGAGAGGGAGAGAGGGAAGAGAGAGAGAGAGAGAGAGAGAGAGAAAAAAGAGAGAGAGAGGGAGGCGAAGAGAGAGAAGAGATAAGAGGGGTAAGAGGAGGGATAATTAATGAACAGCTAGAAGGAGGAGATGTGTAAGCTCTGTAGAGCTCTAGTGATAGCGAGGTGCTCTCGATCAGCGCTGAGTTGTTATTGCTTGTCCCGTCTTTATTTCTCTCTCTCTTTCGTCTCTCTCTCTCTTCTCTGTCGCCTCTCCTCTTTCTTCTCTCTCTTTCTCTCTCCTCTCTCTCTCTCTCGCTCTCTCTGCCCTCTCTCGTCTCCTCTCTCTCACTTCGCTCTCTCTCTCTCACTCGCTCGCTTCTCCTCTCTCTCTCCCTCTCTCCTCTCTCTCTACCCCCCTCTCTCTTTATTGCTCCCCCCTTTCTGAAGCTTGGGACATGGGGACAGGAAAGTGTATGTGAAAATGTTTATATAATGAATAGAAGCAAGATTGAAGGGAAGGAGGGTGTGGAAGAGAGTGGGTACAGGATAAGATGTGGGTGGTAGCACAGACAGATAGACATACAGACATACAGACAAGTTAAGCCCTCCAGCATCAGACATCTCTCCCGAGGTCTGTGACTTCACCCTTGGCCACACTAATCTGGCTTCCTCCAACTCTCTCTTCAGTTCTGCAGTTTCCCATTCCCTAATGAACCAAAGATGGCCCACTGTTAAAATATGGAGATGAAGGAGGGGTAGGGGGTCTTCCTGCCTTTTCTGGGTTGAGTGTAGCACAGTCACCACCTTCTCTTCAGCCATTTGGGCTTTGCGTTCCATTACAAGCCTCTCTTCCTCACTCTGAGATAAGAATTAATCTACCTTTGCACCCAATGACCCATACTTCCCATTCATTATCCAATAATAGGTGTATCATTTAAACATGGCAGACACATGGATATTGGTGGGTCCAGCACAGCTATGTAGCCACAACTGTTGACCATATACAGTTACACGTAGCTAATATTGCTTAGTTTAAACCAAAAGAGGGATATAGAATGGAATTATGCGTTACGCACAATTACAACACAGATATTACTACTGAAAACAATGCAAAGGTTATGAACCTGGCTGGAATCAATGTTTTCAAAAGTGGTAGCCCATCCACTTGTTTCGTTGTATAGCCACCCCAAATGGAAATTCACACATACATCCATACATTGAGCATCACCCCTCTCATTTCTATGAATACTGCAATCACTGCACTTTAACCTTGGTGACAAAAGTATCAAATGTCAGTTCACAGACTATATACGGCACTGGTTCGATGTATGGATGGATTGAAACACCTTTGACCTATTCAAATGTCACACCATCATCTGTTTGGTCAACACAGCTAATGCATAACCCCAGCACATGTACACTGTTTCATACATAGCGAGCTTTTGAACACCAATTCGATAAAACAAGGTGGTTCCCAGTCTACACAGGGTGGTCCCCAGTCCATACAGAGTGGTTCCCAGCCAAACAAACATACAACATTCAGAAAAATCTTCTTTCTCTTTTTTTACGCTACCATCCCCAGACCCATGCCTACCTTCAAAGCACTGGCTCTGACTTTCCGTATCTCCTCTTCTGCCTGCAAGTTCTTCCTGGCATGGGCCTGGGCCTCCTCCACAGCTATCCTCACCTTCTCCTGGAGCAGCTCTATGGTCTTCTCTGACTCCAGCCTCTGCTGCACGGCCACCCTGTTCTCCTCCTCCAGTTGTCTCAGCCTCTCCTCCAGGTCCATGGCTTTCTTCTCCGCCTCCTGTCGGGCCTGTTTCTCTCTCTCCAAGCGCTCCCTCTCACTCTGGAGTGTGAGGAGGGAAGTCATGATTGTCCCTCCTCTCTCTCCCTCCTTCCCACTCCCTCACTTCCCCCTTTTCTCATTCCTCCCTTCCTCTCCTACTCTCCATTCCTTCCTCCCTCCTTTTCCTCCCTTCCTCTCTTCCCTCATAATTCCATGATACATCTTCCACTTCCTTCCTCCTCCTTGTCCCTCATTCCCCTTCCTCCCTCATCTTCCAACCTACCTCTACCTCCTCTTCCCTCATTCAGTTCCTCCCTCATCTCCACTTCCCTTCCTCTCTCCCTCATTCCGTTCTCCCCTCATCTTCATTCCTTCCTCCTCCTTCCCTCATTTCCCGTTCCTCCCTCATCTCCAGCCTATGTTCCTCACCAACTTTCTCGCCTTCTTCCATTGGCCTGTGTCTTCATCTGCTGTACCTCCATTGTGTCCAGCCTTCGTTGCCTATGAAGAGGTCGTGATTGCCCATACACAGTTGCATGATCTGAGGACCAAATATACACGCACATTCACACACACACACACACACACACCACACACACACACACACACACACACACACACACACACACACACACACACCACACACACACACACACACACACACACAATTCAATTACTGTAAATGTACCAAACACACATACACATACAATCACACATAGATACACATATACACATACACATGCACATATGCACATACGTAGCAAACAAACACAGCTCTCTACCATGAGGGACTCACCAGATCAGAAACTTTTGTCTTGGAAACGTAAAACACAAAGTCTGGCGATTGTCTGTCTGTGTCCGTTGGCATGATGGAGAACTGTAAAGTAAGTAATGTCATGACAGTGGTGGCCATATCAAGCAGCAATGGGACACACCCTTTTCCCATGGTACTCCACATTCTTGATCTCCCCCCATGGAAACGAGATCTTTGGAGACAGCTTGTCCTCAGGCTCATATATGCTGAGGCCAAAGGCATCCACTCCTAGGTACAGCTTGGAGCCCTTCTGTTCTGCAGGAATGGTGGGAAGGTTTGAAGTGGATGGGGGAAGGGAGAGGGAGGGGAGGGGTGGGGAGGGGACGGAGGGGTGGAAGGGGTGGGGAGGGGGGAGGGGTGGGAGGGTGGGGAGGGGAGGGGTGGGGAGGGGAGGGGTGGGGAGGGGTGGGGAGGGGAGGGGTGAGGAGGGGAGGGGAGGGGATGGGGAGGGGAGGGGTGGGGAGGGGAGGGGTGGGGAGGGGAGGGGTGGGGAGGGGAGGGGAGGGGTGGGGAGGGAGGGGTGGGGGGAGGGGGGGGGAGAAGGGAGGGGTGGGGAAGCTAGAGGAGAGGTTCAGTGTTGGTTGGGGATATGAAGGAGGGTGGAATGGGGGAAGGGAGGGTGGAATGGTGGAAGGGAGGGGGAATGGTGGGAAGGGAGGGTGGAATGGTGGGAAGGGAGGGTGGAATGGTGGGAAGGAGGGTGAGGTTGGGAGTGGGGAACAATGAACACCTTTACTTGAGGAGGACGTGATGAGTGGATGAGAGGGGAAGAGAGAGAAGGAAGGGTGGGGGGGGACGGAGGCATAAGGGTATATGTATCACCTTGATCCGAAGTAGTTGATCCCGAACATCTCCAAGTCTTGAGCAACCTTCAAATATTCTAATTCTGCATCTTCTCTACACACGACACACACACACACACACACACACACAACACACACACACACACACACACACACACACACACACACACACACACACACACACGCGCGCACACAACAACACACAATTAGCACTTCCTCCTCCTACTTCCCCTTCCTTTCCTCTTCCTTGCATGCTTGTGTTGTGATGCGACTGGCAAACTAGTAGAATGCTCTCATTCACCCATCTCTTGATGTGCTCCCCCTCCCTCTACCCCTTACACTCATCAATTTCTACTTCAGGTTATGATGTGCTTCTTTCCCTCCTTCCCTCCCTCACTCCCTTCTCTTTCCCTCACCTCAGCATCCCCTTGTGTTGGGAGTACCAGGCAGTGATGCGTTCCTCCCACATCTCGTGGGTCATTTCATAACGATCCAATCACCTAGGCAACCACCCCAGGGTAACACACACACACACACCACACACACACACCACACAACACACACACAAATATATACCACACAGATGTCACAACAAAGCACAGCACACAAGCTCCATCTCACATACCGACTTGGGCAAAAGTTTCTCATTGGCGAGGAACCTGGTTGGTGTGTGCTGCGGTCATAGTCACCAAACTGAGGGAGTTTACACATGAAAACAAATGACACTCACTTTGAAACACAACAAATGGTTTTGTAAAAGGCCACTACATTTCACACTGAGCTGCACGGTGATAATCGTTACTAAGCAACAAACAAACAAAGATGGAGACGTATGTACTGGTCAGTGGAAAGAACTGCACTCTGATGAAAACCATGTTAGCTCCACAACTGAAGATAATCAGGGAAAATATTTAGGAGACTACTTAAATGGTGTTGCAATGTAACCATCAGAGCCTAAAAGGAGGCCCCATTAGAAATTAGGACACAGCACCTTATCACGCTGGACATTAAATCCTTGTACCAGGCATCTCACAGAACATGCACTAAATCCCTAAATATCACACACACACAAAGCACACATGTACACAAATAAACACACATATACGTATGCACACACATATACATACACATAGCACATGCATGCACATGCACACACACACACACACACACACACACACACACACACACACACACACACCACACACACACACACACACACACCTCAGCCTGGATAGCATAGGAGGCCAACAAGATGGACGCCTCGGGAGAACAGTAGATCTCCTCGCTGAGGATCTGCTCCTTCACCTGGAGGTAGAACAGGTGCTGTGTGATCTCCTGTACAAGCTCCTCCGCTACGTCCTCTGGGAAGAACTTTGCTTTGAACTTGAAGGGATACACGTCATCATGGGGATCCTTTTGCACGTGTTGATCCACCACCTGAGGGAGGGGGAGGAGGGAGGGACTTGACCAAGTGAGGGGGACAGTAGTCTGGTAGGAAGTGCTAAGTCATCACATGATCCCTCCCACTACACACATCACCATCACCACCACCACAACCATACAGCTATTGCACACCACCATCACCACCAATTATGCAAGAAACCTCTGTTAATGAAAAACCACAAACATGGCTATTGACATGGGACATAGAGACATGGGACATAGAGACATGGGACATAGAGACATGGGACATAGAGACATGGGATAGAGACATGGGACAGGGACATAGAGACATGGGACAGGGAACATAGAGACATGGGACTAGAGACATGGACAGGGACATAGGACATGGGACAGGGACATAGAGACATGGGACGGGACATAGAGACATGGGACAGGGACATAGAGACATAGGACATAGAGACATGGGACATAGGACATGGGACATAGAGACATGGGACATAGAGACATGGGACATAGAGACACAGGACATAGAGACATGGGACATAGAGACATGGGACAGGCAAGTACAAAGACAGAGAAGCCATTACATAATAGAGGGAACCTTAGTGTGTGGGGAGGGAGGGAGGGGTCATAGTGGAGGTGTGTTTGAGGCATCAGGAAGCAGACCACAATGTCTCACACACACACACACATGAAACCAAACTCTACTAGGGTGACAAGCACTGATGTATCGACTGCCTAACTGGACACAAAATAAAAAGCAGCCCATTACATTTTATCAGCTGGATGAAGACGTACTGTACAGAGTGGTCAATGGGGGTGTGGTGATGGTGTACTGTACAGAGTGGTCAATGGGGGTGTGGTGATGGTGTACTGTACAGAGTGGTCAATGGGGTGTGGTTGATGGTTGTACTGTACAGAGTGGTCAATGGGGGGTGTGGTGATGACGTGCTGTACAGAGTGGTCAATGGGGGTGTGGTTGAAGACGTACTGTACACAGTGGTCAATGGGGGTTGTGGTGAAGACGTACTGTACACAGTGGTCAATGGGGGTGTGGTGATGGTGTACTGTACACAGTGGTCAATGGGGTGTGGTGATGGCGTACTGTACACAGTGGTCAATGGGGTGTGGTGATGACGTACTGTACAGAGTGGTCAATGGGGGTGGTGATGACGTACTGTACAGAGTGGTCAATGGGGGTGTGGTGATGACGTACTGTACAGAGTGGTCAATGGGGGTGTGGTGATGGTGTTACTGTACAGAGTGGTCAATGGGGTGTGTGGTGATGACGTAATGATACAGAGTGGTCAATGGGGTTGTGTGGTGATGGTGTATGTACAGAGTGGTTCAATGGGTGTGGTGATGACGTACTGTAACAGAGTGGTCAATGGGGGTGTGGTGAAGACGTACTGTACAGAGTGGTCAATGGGGGGTGTGGTGATGGGTTTGTACTGTACAGAGTGGTCAATGGGGTGTGGTGATGGCGTACTGTACAGAGTGGTCAATGGGGGGTGTGGTGATGGCGTACGTACACAGTGGTCAATGGGGGTGTGGTGATGGGGTACTGTACAGAGTGGTCAATGGGTGTGTGGTGATGGCGTACTGTACAGAGTGGTCAATGGGGGTGTGTGATGGCTGTTACTGTACAGAGTGGTCAATGGGTGTGGTGATGACGTACTGTACAGAGTGGTCAATGGGGTGTGGTGAAGACGTACTGTACAGAGTGGTCAATGGGGGGTGTGGTGATGGTTGTACTGTACAGAGTGGTCAATGGGGGTGTGGTGATGACGTACTGTACAGAGTGGTCAATGGGGGTGTGGTGATGACGTACGTACAGAGTGGTCAATGGGGGTGTGGTGATGGTGTACTATACAGAGTGGTCAATGGGGGTGTGGTGATGGCGTACTGTACAGAGTGGTCAATGGGGGTGTGGTGATGGCGTACTGTACACAGTGGTCAATGGGGGTGTGGTGATGGTGTACTGTACAGAGTGGTCAATGGGTGTGTGGTGATGGCGTACTGTACAGAGTGGTCAATGGGGGTGTGGTGATGGCGTACTGTACACAGTGGTCAATGGGGGTGTGGTGATGGCGTACCGTACAGAGTGGTCAATGGGTGTGTGGTGATGGCGTACTGTACAGAGTGGTCAATGGGGGTGTGGTGATGGCGTACTGTACAGAGTGGTCAATGGGGGTGGGTGTGGTGATGGCGTTACTGTACAGAGTGGTCAATGGGGTGTGGTGATGGCGTACTGTGATGGTGCATTCATGATGTGAGGGTGTACCAGATGGTGGACTGATTAAATGGACGATGATAAGGGTGACAATGTCCTAATGAGGTAAGGGAAACAATTACAATGTGCTAATGGCAAACCCCCCCCCCCCCCCCTCCCCCTCCTTGCTTGATCGCAGGGCTCAAAAGTGGTTGATTTCAATTAGAAGCATAATCATCATCATCGTCATCATATCATCATCATCATCATCAGCAATCATCATCATCATCATGTCATCGTCA
>JABACO010000015.1:1850774-1862836 GCA_013339895.1 Ephydatia muelleri
TGTGCGGAACTTGTG
Source organism: Ephydatia muelleri (assembly GCA_013339895.1). Lineage (NCBI taxonomy): Eukaryota > Metazoa > Porifera > Demospongiae > Spongillida > Spongillidae > Ephydatia > Ephydatia muelleri. The sequence goes on from JABACO010000015.1 coordinate 1,850,790, forward strand.
ATGGATCAGAGAGAATGGAAGTTTTGACACTCAACTCCTTGAGGCTACTGAAGACAACTAAAAGAATAGAAGGTAGGGCCTCATAGTTTGTACAATGAGGCACACGTGCCTCTCCCACCACACCACCACTTGCCTGGTCTAAGTGAGGGGAGTGAGCACTTCTGTTCAAACCATGCAAGCACAGTCCGGCACAGTTCGTCTGTATTCCCGTGGCAACAGTGGCATTGTACGAATCGAACAGCTGCTGTAATATGATACTGAACTGAAAAGATAAACAGTTAAGAGAAAATAATAATAATAAAGGAAAGAATGTGCAAGGCAATAAATGGAAGCAGTGGCTGTGGTGTGTGTGTGGTGTGTGTGTGTGTGTGTGTGTGTGTGAGAGAGAGAGAGAATAGAGAGGGGGAGGGGGAGAGAAAAAGAGAGAGAGAGAGGAGAGAGAGAGAGAGAGCTAAAGGATACAATCCAGAATTTGTAATTTTGCAGTGTCTTCTCTGCACATATTCTCGGAATCGGTGTCTATTCTCCTCAAATCTCTGCACACAAAAAATAAACCAAAAGATGAAGTGACATCAATCAAGTACTATCTTCAATTCATCCTGTAATCTCAAATTTTAAAGCACACCTGTCTGGTGATGGGAGCTCCCGAGGCAGGCAAGGTCTGCTGGAAGTCACTGATATCTCTGTTCAGTTGTGCTATCTCCTTTTTGAGGGCTTCCACCTTCTTCTCTCTGTTCAACCTCTTCTGATGGCTATCCTCAATGTACTCGATACCTTCATAGAATAACAAGAAGATGATCTTCAACCACACCCACAGGCAACCACTAACATTTCTCCAAAATGGCGGTCTTGCTCACTTTCCAGTTGGGTATGTGGCCGGGTTGATAAGCAAAGACTGGAGATGGTCAAAACCTTGCTGTGTGTGTGAACCGAAGTACAGTATGAGGATTATCAAGAGAGACAAAAACATGCCTGCTATCATCTGGGACGAAAAGGGACCTAGCACATACATTATAAAATTTATAGTACACACAATAATAATGTAGCCCTAGCGTTGAAATGTATGGCTAATTAACAATTCAGTGCCTTACAACTCCATGACAAATATTACGATTTTCAGTGAGTAAGACGCAATGTGTAGAGAACATTTCAGACTTCTAGAATATACTTGAAATCTTGAAAAAACATGCCTTTTTGCTGAAACGATCCATCTAGTTCTATTATAATTATTAAAAAATTGAATACCCTCGTGCCTAGCTTACCAATGTACCTTAACACTGGTTCCCATGCCTACCTTACCAATGGTCCTCCTGCCTACCTTAATGCTTCCTCTCCTCTTTTGCTCAGCGGAGATGTGAGACTGTCTCCTCAGTTCCTTGTAAACAATCTTCTCCTCTGAAGTGAGCTGTTTGGGATTCTTGAGTCTTCTCTGAAATGAAAAACACCACACTATTTCAGTTGATAGCAAGGTGCTGAGCAGTTTCTGTGCGACCGACAGTCCATAAAAAGCCACACATTCTGATAGTTTGTATTCCAAGGGAGTTGCAATTCTGGGCCCAGGACATAGAATGCTACTATACCATTCACACTAGACTGAGGGGGAGGGGACCTGTCTTTCCTATTACTGAAGGGAACTGTTGAGCACAATGTGACTGGCAAACAAAAGCATTCATGTGTATTTCTCAACCATTACCGTCTGCACGAGCTCTGAATCCTACCCCTTACCAACACACACTGACAGACAGATAAACACACACATAACACACAAACACAAACACACACACACACACACACACACCTGGAGAACGCTGGGGCTATATGTGACGTCCAATTCTGCACTGTGGGGAGATCTTGAGGAGGTGGCTGCATGTGTGTGTGTGTGTGTGTGTGTGTGCACGTGTGTTGTGAGGAGAAATACATGTGGTGCATGTTTTGAGAGTCATCGTAGTACATATGATAGAGAGATAATGTGTGCATGTGTACTGGGCAGTCTTCCTTATTGTACCTGGGGTATATTAAGCCATGTTTGGACCCAATGCGACGAAATCAAAACCACTTTGTGAGTGATAGGGTTATCTGAATGTGAACAAAGCGTTTATCGTAGCAAAGGTAGCGCTGTCCAAAAATGAAATGGTAGCGCTGTCCAAAAATGAAATATATACCCTCGATACAATAAGGGGAATTGCACGGTATGTAATTGTGGGATAGTGGTGTGTGCTCGTGGCATACTCAGAAGGGCAGAAGAGAGAGGGGCTGGGGACTCGGAGCTACTGGCCTGTGCAGCTGCTACCAGCAGTCTGCTCTGGAAATCGCTGATGCCAGTAGCCTGGAAAGGCAAAATAAATAATAATCATTAAAAATGGTGCTGACTCATTAAATAAGGGTTAATTGTACTTATTTAATTACCCAGTTATAACTTGCCATAACCTCATAACTGCCAATGTTAACGTATGTATAAATGTTGCACTATTTGAAATTTTGAAATGAAAGACAACAGATAATTACAGTGGAACCCCTACATGTGGACTCACTGAAATAGGACACCTCTATATAAACAGGACATTATATCCAGCTTCCCCCCCCCCCAAATGCTTCCATTCATAAGGCCAGTAGACTCAGTATGATGTAATGGCCTACGCCCCTAAAAAATGTGCAGGAATAGAGACATGCACCTCCCATGTGTGACGAGTAGACAAAGATCATTCTAGAATTATCATACGGATGGAGAAAACACCTTGCATACACACACAACAAAAAAAAACAACACATTTGTATTCAAGAACCCAATGGCCTTGTAATGTTGAACAGTGATGATACATACTCAATTACCCTCCCACTTCTGTGATCTAAAATATACTACTGGATAACAATGCCAGCTTATCACCTGAACCATGACACAATACCCTGTTAGTGTATCAGATGAAGGCAATTAAACGAGGTCTTTTACCTTTGCTAGTTGTGTTGGACACACAAGGTGTGCGAGACTGGAGGCTGAAGATGGCGACACCATGGTCTGGCCTGGGGTTGACTGCTGCACCTGCAGTGGCTTGGCCTGGGGAGGAGGTGCCACCTGCAGTGGTTTGGCCTGGGGAGGAGGTGCCACCTGCAGTGGCTTGGCCTGGGGAGGAGGTGCCACCTGCAGTGGTTTGGCCTGGGGAGGAGGTGCCACCTGCAGTGGCTTGGCCTGGGGAGGAGGTGCCACCTGCAGTGGTTTGGCCTGGGGAGGAGGTGCCACCTGCAGTGGCTTGGCCTGGGGAGGAGGAGCCACCTGCAGCAGCTTGGCCTGGGTAGGAGGGGCCACCTGCTGCAATGACTTGACTTGTGCAGGAGAGGTAGGGGCAGGAGAGAGTTTGAAATTCCTCGCCCCTAGGGAATCTCCCTGCAGTTCCAGTCTTGAGGAAGCCGGCACAGGAAGGGTCGGCATCCTCCACTAATCCCACCTCTTCCTCCTTCACGACCAAGGTCCCACTCCCACTCCCACTCCCACCACCACCACCACCACCACCACCTCCTTCTCCCTGCCCCGATAGCAGAACGCTCTTTAGAATGTTGACCAGGTTGGGATCGGCAAGCACGGACTGGAGCATCTGCTGCTGCTGCTGTGAGGTCTGCTCTGTGGAGTGTCTCAGGTACTGCTCCAGCACCTGGTTGTACTGGAGCTGGGCCAGCCCCTGCTGCCTCTCCAGCTCCCTCATCTGCTCCTCCTGCTGGGCCGTGAGCATCCTCACCTGGGCCTGGAGGGAGCGGGTGGGCTCGCTCGTGCCTCTCTCCAGGGGAGGGTGGGAGGAGGAGGAGGCAAGGGAGCCAGAACTCATCACCCTGGGGAAGGTGGGTGTGGTCATGGTGGGAGGAGGAGGGGGCATGGTGTTGGTGAAGGGGTTTGGCGAGGGCGGGGTTTGGGAATGCTGAGGAGAATAGGGGAGCATCCTTGTCACAAATGAGGTCGGAGCAGACTGGGGAGGAGGCATGGGGTCAGTGGAAGGAGGGTGTGGAGAGGACGGAGTTCTCGAGTGTTGCGGGGAGTACTGCTGTGTCCTTGCAAAGGAAGTCGGGGGAGGAGGCATTCCATCAGAGGGAGGAGGTGGGGTCTGTGAGCCAAACTGTCTCGAAGAGTACTGTAGGGTTGGAGATTTGGACTGGACCAAGGGGTGACTAAGGGGAGAGAGCTGTGGACTGAACTGGTGAGGTCTTTGGTACTCCAAGGCACTGGAATGGCCGGAGGAGGCAGAACCAGTTAACCCCAGAGACGTCTGGGGGGCCTGGGGTACTGCAGAGGACGACTCCAGGGACTGGAATGATCCCGGGGCCAGGGAGGAGGGGCGGGCAAGAGGCACGCCCTCCTCTGAGGCAGGCTTGGGCTTCAGGGCAAAGCTGATGAACTGTTGCGCATCTCCTAGTTCCATTGCAGGGTCTCCAGAGTCCTTCCCCTCCTCCAGACTGCTTAGCCTGAGGAAAGACGTGGGGGACAGATGGTACTCTTCCTCAAGCCCCCCTCCTTGTGCGGAGGAATACCCCCCTGGGGCAGAAGAGGGATAGCCCCCTTGCTGTTGCATGGCCTCCATGGCCAGTTGCGAACGTAGGGCAGGCGGGAATCCCAGCTGGGTAAGAAAGCTAGGCGCGGGTGGTGCTGTACTGCTCGTAGGTCGCTGTGGATGGGCCAGACACGGACAGCTGCAGTATGTCGGAGAGGACATTCTGAGGATGCCTAGTCCCCCTGCCGGGCTGGGGGCGGGAGTTGGAGAGCATGGAGAGGGTGGCCACTGCCGGGAAGCTGTTGTGGACACCAAAGAGGCCCGAGGCAGTGCTGCGAGCAAATGCAACTGCAACATATGCATGCAATGTGTGTGTGTGTGTGTGTGTGTGTGTGTGTGTGTGTGTGTGTGTGTGTGTGTGTGTGTGTGTGTGTGAATGAAGTGTTCACACTACATAAGGCATATGCAAATTACTGGATAAATTAAGAGGGCATGACTAACGGGGAAGGAAAGAAGTTCCTAATTAAAACCCACAGAGATGCCACAGTAATACAGGATCCAATTGCATCCACCCCTGTTCACTGCTATAGCCCTAATGTCTTCCTTATATATCAGGTTGGCAAAATGGCAGCATAGGGCCGCAAGAGTACATGTGATGGTTAGGAGGGGGCATCAGGGATTTATCATGGGTGGGTAGACAAGACCTCATCACTATCAGGGATGTTAAATAATGTCTCATGCTCAATCTTGACCTGCACACAAATGTAGAATGGTTGAGAAGATAAGAATCCACAGTCAACCATTTTTCATGCAACTACATCATCCTGAGTACAAAATAATCAGATTGCAAAGTTGTCTATTTCAAACAACCCTATGCCATGCTGGTGGGTGGAACCCTTCTGATACCATTTTCACAGATGGGTAGCCCAAACTTCATGGGCAGGGTAGTGGGTGGAGTAGTGGGTGGGTCAGATAAATTCCCTGCATGTTGGCTTACCATCCATAGGTTCAAAGAGGTCTTGAAGCTCATCTAGTGTTGGGTTCAACATGTCCAAGTTAGGTTGCATGATGTCCGTGTCTGTAAAGGGGGGGGGGGAGAGACGATAAATGATCTGTTGAATAGGCCTCTACACGGATGTTCGATCTAAGAATATTACACCATCTAATCTGATGAACACTGGATCTTCTGCTTCGACTGTGTGGGGAACACATGACCTTACAATACAGGAACAAATTATGCATCTTCAAATGGCATATTTGTGGATCAGTATAGTAAGACTTCATTGGGAGGGGAGGGGGTTTGAGGAAAAAAAATTAACTAAATAGCAATCCTAGCAATGCGTTATGCATCAAGTCGATACCACACCACCTCAACTGTTCTAGTGTTCCAATGCCTCACCACACTCAACATACCTAGCGAAGTTCTGGTGTAGGGCATAGACATATCAAACAACAGTGTGTCCATCAAACCTGCACCAAAGGGATAAAGGCAAGCATGGAACATCCTGGTCTGCTAACCATGCATGGCTTACATACCTGCAGTTCCATCAGACTGGAAATAGTTCCTGGTGGTACAGGGCGGAGAGTACAGGGTGAAGAGTACAGGGTGAAGAGTACAGGGTGAAGAGTACAGGGTGAAGAGTACAGGGTGAAGAGTACAGGGTGAAGAGTGCAGGGTGAAGAGTACAGCGTGAAGAGTACAGGGTGAAGAGTACAGCGTGAAGAGTACAGGGTGGAGAGTACAGGGTGAAGAGTGCAGGGTGAAGAGTGCAGGGTGAAGAGTACAGTGTGAAGAGTACAGGGTGGAGAGTGCAGGGTGAAGAGTACAGGGTGGAGAGTACAGGGTGAAGAGTGCAGGGTGAAGAGTACAGCGTGAAGAGTACAGGGTGAAGAGTACAGCGTGAAGAGTACAGGGTGGAGAGTACAGGGTGAAGAGTGCAGGGTGAAGAGTACAGCGTGAAGAGTACAGGGTGGAGAGTACAGGGTGGAGAGTACAGGGTGAAGAGTACAGGGTAAAGAGTACAGGGTGGAGAGTACAGGGTGAAGAGTACAGAGTGATGAGTACAGGGTGAAGAGTACAGCGTGAAGAGTACAGGGTGAAGAGTACAGGGTGAAGAGTACAGGGTGGAGAGTACAGGGTGGAGAGTACAGGGTGAAGAGTACAGGGTGGAGAGTACAGGGTGAAGAGTACAGGGTGAAGAGTACAGGGTGGAGAGTACAGGGTGAAGAGTACAGGGTGAAGAGTACAGGGTGAAGAGTACAGGGTGGAGCGTACAGGGTGAAGAGTACAGGGTGAAGAGTACAGGGTGGAGAGTACAGGGTGAAGAGTACAGGGTGAAGAGTACAGGGTGAAGAGTACAGGGTGAACAGGAATGGACAGAGGTGGTGGGAATAAGAGGGAGACAAGTGCCCCCCATGCCAAATGCAATCAGCAGTACAATTGATCATCTTAACACCTAGAGGTCATGTGGGAGTGGCTTTCCTATGGGTCACATGGGAGTGGCTTTCCTATGGGTCACGTGGGAGTGGCTTTCCTATGGGTCACGTGGGAGTGGCTTTCCTATGGGTCACGTGGGAGTGGCTTTCCTATGGGTTATGTGGGAGTGGCTTTTCTATGGGTCACGTGGGAGTGGCTTTCCTATGGGTCAAGTGAGAGTGGCTTTCCTATGGGTCATGTGGGAGTGGCTTTCCTATGGGTCATGTGGGAGTGGCTTTCCTATGGGTTATGAGTGGCTTTCCTATGGGTCACGTGGGAGTGGCTTTCCTATGGGTTATGAGTGGCTTTCCTATGGGTTATGTGGGAGTGGCTTTCCTATGGGTTATGAGGGAGTGGCTTTCCTATGGGTTATGTGGGAGTAATTGGAGGAGGATAAATCTGACCACTTTCTAGGAAGGACCATTGCCTCTAACACTGGCAGACCTTGCTAAGCACACTTGCTCATTAAATCACTCCCTCTCACCAGGTAGGACAATGAGAAGGGGACAGGTATGGGAGGGAGAGCAGGTAGGGGAAGCTTACACAAAGGTAGTGTCCACCTGGGATGCCTGGGGCCAATTCCTCATATCATCCTGCAAAACAGCATAATTTCAATTTCAAAGCCCATGCAACCAAGAACACTCTCAAAAACCATCTAATGAAGATCAGTACACCTAAACCCCAACCAGATGCTCTAGTAATTAGTCGTCTCCCCCCAGAGTTGGGCATAATGCTACATGTCAGGGTTAACCTAGGTGCTTAGGTGAAGAACACTCAACAAGTCAAAGCCAGTGGTTGGATACCAGCAAGAGAACAGGTGTATGAGCATGACAGCACTAGTTGAGAATCGTGCAGTGAATTGAATAGTGACATGCTCCTCTTCTGGGGCATTGGCAGTGATAATTGGTTTAAACTAGCGTGATTGGCTCTTCGCTCTAAGAGTACCATGCCTGCTAATAAGACCAGGCTTCTACCCCATTACTTCTGGGCTGCAATCACTCTTATTCCTATTGATTGTGAAACTGAGGGCTTATGTCACTCTGCCCACACCTTGCATTTAAAAAAAAAAAGGTGAGCCCTGTCAAGGTCAGTCAGCAAGCACCACTGAAACTCATGAGACTCGCGCGATACTCATCACCACTTAAGTGAGTCTTGAACCACTGCAGCATTGCTTTTGAGGCTCCACATGACACACAAGTTTTGCATGCTACTGTGTAAGTTAACCTTATGTCTAAGCGGTATTTTGTGTGTGCGTGTGTGCTGTGTTCTCACCATATTCTGGCTTGCAGTGGGATCATCTAGTGCCTGTCCCTGTGACAAAAGCCGAGTACTTCAATCGTATGATAGAAACACCATACCCACAACAAACTCCACCCTCTTTACCAGTAAAGGCATGGACCATGCACCACTCAACACCTCTACAAGATAACACACAGAGCATTCTTTACCTAAAGGTCACTTCAGCCACATACTCCCAACTCAACATAGCCACCATCCAAAGCCATGCAACACCTTTTCAATTTCTGAACTCTCTAATGCAACCCCCCCCCCCCAAGCCAGCATGCCTCCGATATACCTGCCATGCACACATCATTGGAGGGATCCCACAAAAGTACACAACTACACTAAGCCCACCAGTCCACTTCTTGCACTTCACCACTAAGCCCACCAGTCCACTTCTTGCACTTCACCACTAAGCCCACCAGTCCACTTCTTGCACTTCACCACTAAGCCCACCAGTCCACTTCTTGCACTTCATCACTAAGCCCACCAGTCCACTTCTTGCACTTCACCACTAAACCCACCAGTCCACTTCTTGCACTTCACCACTAAGCCCACCAGTCCACTTCTTGCACTTCACCACTAAGCCCACCAGTCCACTTCTTGCACTTCACCACTAAACCCACCAGTCCACTTCTTGCACTTCACCACTAAGCCCACCAGTCCACTCCTTGCACTTCACCACTAAGCCCACCAGTCCACTCCTTGCACTTCACCACTAAGCCCACCAGTCACTTCTTGCACTTCACCACTAAGCCCACCAGTCCACTCCTTGCACTTCACCACTAAGCCCACCAGTCCACTTCTTGCACTTCATCACTAAGCCCACCAGTCCACTTCTTGCACTTCACCACTAAGCCCACCAGTCACTTCTTGCACTTCATCACTAAGCCCACCAGTCCACTTCTTGCACTTCACCACTAAGCCCACCAGTCCACTTCTTGCACTTCACCACTAAGCCCACCAGTCCACTTCTTGCCACTTCATCCCCTAAGCCGACCAGTCCACTTCTTGCACTTCACCACTAAGCCCACCAGTCCACTTCTTGCACTTCACCACTAAGCCCACCAGTCCACTTCTTGCCACTTCACCACTAAGCCACCAGTCCACTTCTTGCACTTCACCACTAAGCCCACCAGTCCACTTCTTGCACTTCATCACTAAGCCCCACCAGTCACTTCTTGCACTTCAACCCACTAGCCAACCAGTCCACTTCTTGCACTTCATCACTAAGCCGACCAGTCCACTTCTTGCACTTCACCACTATTGCACTTCATCACTAAGGCCCACCAGTCCACTTCTTGCACTTCACCACTAAGCCCACCAGTCCACTCCTTGCACTTCACCACTAAGCCCACCAGTCCACTTCTTGCACTTCACCACTAAGCCCACCAGTCCACTTCTTGCACTTCATCACTAAGCCCACCAGTCCACTTCTTGCACTTCACCACTAAGCCCACCAGTCCACTTCTTGCACTTCACCACTAAGCCCACCAGTCCACTCCTTGCACTTCATCACTAAGCCACCAGTCCACTTCTTGCACTTCACCACTAAGCCGACCAGTCCACTTCTTGCACTTCACCACTAAGCCCACCAGTCCACTTCTTGCACTTCACCACTAAGCCCACCAGGTCCACTTCTTGCACTTCATCACTAAGCCCACCAGTCCACTTCTGCACTTCACCACTAAGCCCCACCAGTCCACTTCTTGCACTTCACCACTAAGCCCACCAGTCCACTTCTTGCACTTCACCACTAAGCCCACCAGGTTCCACTTCTTGCACTTCACCACTAAGCCCACCAGTCCACTTCTTGCACTTGCACCCACTAAGCCCCACCAAGTCCACTTCTGGCACTTCACCACTAAGCCCGACCAGTCCACTTCTTTGCACCTCACCACTAAGCCGACCAGTCCACTTCTTGCACTTCACCACTAAGCCGACCAGTCCACTCTTGCACTTCACCATAAGCACATCACTCTTGCACTTCACCACTAAGCCCACCAGTCCACTCCTTGCACTTCACACTAAGCCCACCAGTCCACTCCTTGCACTTCACCACTAAGCCCACCAGTCCACTCCTTGCACTTCACCACTAAGCCCACCAGTCCACTCCTTGCACTTCACCACTAAGCCCACCAGTCCACTCTTTGCACTTCACCACTAAGCCCCCAGTCACTCTTGCCACACCAGTCACACCTTTGCACTTCACCACTAAGCCCACGTCCACTTCTTGCACTTCACCACTAAGCCCACCAGTCCACTTCTTGCACTTCACCACTAAGCCCACCAGTCCACTTCTTGCACTTCACCATAGCTAAGCCCACCAGTCACTTCTTGCACTTCATCACTAAGCCCACCAGTCCACTTCTTGCACTTCATCACTAAGCCCACCAGTCCACTTCTTGCACTTCACCACTAAGCCCACCAGTCCACTTCTTGCACTTCACCACTAAGCCCACCAGTCCACTTCTTGCACTTCACCACTAAGCCCACCAGTCACTTCTTGCACTTCACCACTAAGCCCACCAGTCTACTCCTTGCACTTCATCACTAAGCCCACCAGTCCACTCCTTGCACTTCACCACTAAGCCCACCAGTCCACTTCTTGCACTTCACCACTAAGCCCACCAGTCCACTTCTTGCACTTCACCACTAAGCCCACCAGTCCACTTCTTGCACTTCACCACTAAGCCCACCAGTCCACTTCTTGCACTTCACCACTAAGCCCACCAGTCCACTCCTTGCACTTCACCACTAAGCCCACCAGTCCACTTCTTGCACTTCATCACTAAGCCCACCAGTCCACTTCTTGCACTTCACCACTAAGCCCACCAGTCCACTTCTTGCACTTCACCACTAAGCCCACCAGTCCACTTCTTGCACTTCACCACTAAGCCCACCAGTCCACTTCTTGCACTTCACCACTAAGCCCACCAGTCCACTTCTTGCACTTCACACACTAAGCCCACCAGTCCACTTCTTGCACTTCATCACTAAGCCCACCAGTCCACTTCTTGCACTTCATCACTAAGCCCACCAGTCCACTCCTTGCACTTCACCACTAAGCCCACCAGTCCACTTCTTGCACTTCACCACTAAGCCCACCAGTCCACTCCTTGCACTTCACCACTACCACCCAGTCCACTTCTTGCACTTCACCACTAAGCCCACCAGTCCACTTCTTGCACTTCACCACTAAGCCCACCAGTCCACTTCTTGCACTTCACCACTAAGCCGACCAGTCCACTTCTTGCACTTCACCACTAAGCCGACCAGTCCACTTCTTGCACTTCATCACTAAGCCCACCAGTCCACTCCTTGCACTTCACCACTAAGCCCACCAGTCCACTCCTTGCACTTCACCACTAAGCCCACCAGTCCACTCCTTGCACTTCACCACTAAGCCCACCAGTCCACTTCTTGCACTTCACCACTAAGCCCACCAGTCCACTTCTTGCACTTCACCACTAAGCCCACCAGTCCACTTCTTGCACTTCATCACTAAGCCCACCAGTCACTTCTTGCACTTCATCACTAAGCCCACCAGTCCACTTCTTGCACTTCACCACTAAGCCCACCAGTCCACTCCTTGCACTTCATCACTAAGCCCACCAGTCCACTTCTTGCACTTCACCACTAAGCCCACCAGTCCACTCCTTGCACTTCACACTTCACCACTAAGCCCACCAGTCCACTTCTTGCACTTCACCACTAAGCCCACCAGTCCACTCCTTGCACTTCACCACTAAGCCCACCAGTCCACTTCTTGCACTTCACCACTAAGCCCACCAGTCCACTTCTTGCACTTCACCACT
>JABACO010000015.1:1863836-1933836 GCA_013339895.1 Ephydatia muelleri
GTTGCATGGGCTTTGAAATTGAAATTATACTGTTTTGCAGGATGATATGAGGAATTGGCCCCAGGCATCCCAGGTGGACACTACCTTTGTGTAAGCTTCCCCTACCTGCTCTCCCTCCCATACCTGTCCCCTTCTCATTGTCCTACCTGGTGAGAGGGAGTGATTTAATGAGCAAGTGTGCTTAACAAGGTCTGCCAGTGTTAGAGGCAATGGTCCTTCCTAGAAAGTGGTCAGATTTATCCTCCTCCAATTACTCCCACATAACCCATAGGAAAGCCACTCCCTCATAACCCATAGGAAAGCCACTCCCACATAACCCATAGGAAAGCCACTCATAACCCATAGGAAAGCCACTCCCACGTGACCCATAGGAAAGCCACTCATAACCCATAGGAAAGCCACTCCCACATGACCCATAGGAAAGCCACTCCCACATGACCCATAGGAAAGCCACTCTCACTTGACCCATAGGAAAGCCACTCCCACGTGACCCATAGAAAAGCCACTCCCACATAACCCATAGGAAAGCCACCTCCCACGTGACCCATAGGAAAGCCACTCCCACGTGACCCATAGGAAAGCCACTCCCACGTGACCCATAGGAAAGCCACTCCCATGTGACCATAGGAAAGCCCACTCCCACATGACCTCTAGGTGTTAAGATGATCAATTGTACTGCTGATTGCATTGGCATGGGGGCACTTGTCTCCCTCTTATTCCCACCACCTCTGTCCATTCCTGTTCACCCTGTACTCTTCACCCTGTACTCTCCACCCTGTACTCTTCACCCTGTACTCTTCACCCTGTTACGCTCCACCCTGTACTCTTCACCCTGTACTCTTCACACTGTACTCTCCACCCTGTACTCTTCACCCTGTACTCTTCACCCTGTACTCTTCACCCTGTACTCTCCACCCTGTACTCTCCACCCTGTACTCTTCACGCTGTACTCTCCACCCTGTACTCTTCACGCTGTACTCTTCACCCTGTACTCTTCACGCTGTACTCTTCACCCTGCACTCTTCACCCTGTACTCTCCACCCTGTACTCTCCACCCTGTACTCTTCACGCTGTACTCTTCACCCTGTACTTCACGCTGTACTCTTCACCCTGCACTCTTCACCCTGTACTCTCCACCCTGTACTCTTCACCCTGTACTCTCCACCCTGTACTCTTCACGCTGTACTCTTCACCCTGTACTCTTCACCCTGCACTCTTCACCCTGCACTCTTCACCCTGTACTCTCCACGCTGTACTCTTCACCCTGTACTCTTCACGCTGTACTCTTCACCCTGCACTCTTCACCCTGTACTCTCCACCCTGTACTCTCCACCCTGTACTCTCCACCCTGTACTCTCCACCCTGTACTCTCCACCCTGTACTCTTCACGCTGTACTCTTCACCCTGTACTCTTCACGCTGTACTCTTCACCCTGCACTCTTCACCCTGTACTCTCCACCCTGTACTCTTCACCCTGTACTCTCCACCCTGTACTCTTCACGCTGTACTCTTCACCCTGCACTCTTCACCCTGCACTCTCCACCCTGTACTCTCCACCCTGTACTCTTCACGCTGTACTCTTCACCCTGTACTCTTCACGCTGTACTCTTCACCCTGCACTCTTCACCCTGTACTCTTCACCCTGTACTCTTCACCCTGTACTCTTCACCCTGTACTCTTCACCCTGTACTCTCCGCCCTGTACCACCAGGAACTATTTCCAGTCTGATGGAACTGCAGGTATGTAAGCCATGCATGGTTAGCAGACCAGGATGTTCCATGCTTGCCTTTATCCCTTTGGTGCAGGTTTGATGGACACACTGTTGTTTGATATGTCTATGCCCTACACCAGAACTTCGCTAGGTATGTTGAGTGTGGTGAGGCATTGGAACACTAGAACAGTTGAGGTGGTGTGGTATCGACTTGATGCATAACGCATTGCTAGGATTGCTATTTAGTTAATTTTTTTTCCTCAAACCCCCTCCCCTCCCAATGAAGTCTTACTATACTGATCCACAAATATGCCATTTGAAGATGCATAATTTGTTCCTGTATTGTAAGGTCATGTGTTCCCCACACAGTCGAAGCAGAAGATCCAGTGTTCATCAGATTAGATGGTGTAATATTCTTAGATCGAACATCCGTGTAGAGGCCTATTCAACAGATCATTTATCGTCTCTCCCCCCCCCCCCTTTACAGACACGGACATCATGCAACCTAACTTGGACATGTTGAACCCAACACTAGATGAGCTTCAAGACCTCTTTGAACCTATGGATGGTAAGCCAACATGCAGGGAATTTATCTGACCCACCCACTACTCCACCCACTACCCTGCCCATGAAGTTTGGGCTACCCATCTGTGAAAATGGTATCAGAAGGGTTCCACCCACCAGCATGGCATAGGGTTGTTTGAAATAGACAACTTTGCAATCTGATTATTTTGTACTCAGGATGATGTAGTTGCATGAAAAATGGTTGACTGTGGATTCTTATCTTCTCAACCATTCTACATTTGTGTGCAGGTCAAGATTGAGCATGAGACATTATTTAACATCCCTGATAGTGATGAGGTCTTGTCTACCCACCCATGATAAATCCCTGATGCCCCCTCCTAACCATCACATGTACTCTTGCGGCCCTATGCTGCCATTTTGCCAACCTGATATATAAGGAAGACATTAGGGCTATAGCAGTGAACAGGGGTGGATGCAATTGGATCCTGTATTACTGTGGCATCTCTGTGGGTTTTAATTAGGAACTTCTTTCCTTCCCCGTTAGTCATGCCCTCTTAATTTATCCAGTAATTTGCATATGCCTTATGTAGTGTGAACACTTCATTCACACACACACACACACACACACACACACACACACACACACACACACACACACACACACACACACATTGCATGCATATGTTGCAGTTGCATTTGCTCGCAGCACTGCCTCGGGCCTCTTTGGTGTCCACAACAGCTTCCCGGCAGTGGCCACCCTCTCCATGCTCTCCAACTCCCGCCCCCAGCCCGGCAGGGGGACTAGGCATCCTCAGAATGTCCTCTCCGACATACTGCAGCTGTCCGTGTCTGGCCCATCCACAGCGACCTACGAGCAGTACAGCACCACCGCGCCTAGCTTTCTTACCCAGCTGGGATTCCCGCCTGCCCTACGTTCGCAACTGGCCATGGAGGCCATGCAACAGCAAGGGGGCTATCCCTCTTCTGCCCCAGGGGGGTATTCCTCCGCACAAGGAGGGGGGCTTGAGGAAGAGTACCATCTGTCCCCCACGTCTTTCCTCAGGCTAAGCAGTCTGGAGGAGGGGAAGGACTCTGGAGACCCTGCAATGGAACTAGGAGATGCGCAACAGTTCATCAGCTTTGCCCTGAAGCCCAAGCCTGCCTCAGAGGAGGGCGTGCCTCTTGCCCGCCCCTCCTCCCTGGCCCCGGGATCATTCCAGTCCCTGGAGTCGTCCTCTGCAGTACCCCAGGCCCCCCAGACGTCTCTGGGGTTAACTGGTTCTGCCTCCTCCGGCCATTCCAGTGCCTTGGAGTACCAAAGACCTCACCAGTTCAGTCCACAGCTCTCTCCCCTTAGTCACCCCTTGGTCCAGTCCAAATCTCCAACCCTACAGTACTCTTCGAGACAGTTTGGCTCACAGACCCCACCTCCTCCCTCTGATGGAATGCCTCCTCCCCCGACTTCCTTTGCAAGGACACAGCAGTACTCCCCGCAACACTCGAGAACTCCGTCCTCTCCACACCCTCCTTCCACTGACCCCATGCCTCCTCCCCAGTCTGCTCCGACCTCATTTGTGACAAGGATGCTCCCCTATTCTCCTCAGCATTCCCAAACCCCGCCCTCGCCAAACCCCTTCACCAACACCATGCCCCCTCCTCCTCCCACCATGACCACACCCACCTTCCCCAGGGTGATGAGTTCTGGCTCCCTTGCCTCCTCCTCCTCCCACCCTCCCCTGGAGAGAGGCACGAGCGAGCCCACCCGCTCCCTCCAGGCCCAGGTGAGGATGCTCACGGCCCAGCAGGAGGAGCAGATGAGGGAGCTGGAGAGGCAGCAGGGGCTGGCCCAGCTCCAGTACAACCAGGTGCTGGAGCAGTACCTGAGACACTCCACAGAGCAGACCTCACAGCAGCAGCAGCAGATGCTCCAGTCCGTGCTTGCCGATCCCAACCTGGTCAACATTCTAAAGAGCGTTCTGCTATCGGGGCAGGGAGAAGGAGGTGGTGGTGGTGGTGGTGGTGGTGGGAGTGGGAGTGGGAGTGGGAGTGGGACCTTGGTCGTGAAGGAGGAAGAGGTGGGATTAGTGGAGGATGCCGACCCTTCCTGTGCCGGCTTCCTCAATACTGGAACTGCAGGGAGATTCCCTAGGGGCGAGGAATTTCAACTCTCTCCTGCCCCTACCTCTCCTGCACAAGTCAAGTCATTGCAGCAGGTGGCCCCTCCTACCCAGGCCAAGCTGCTGCAGGTGGCTCCTCCTCCCCAGGCCAAGCCACTGCAGGTGGCACCTCCTCCCCAGGCCAAACCACTGCAGGTGGCACCTCCTCCCCAGGCCAAACCACTGCAGGTGGCACCTCCTCCCCAGGCCAAACCACTGCAGGTGGCACCTCCTCCCCAGGCCAAGCCACTGCAGGTGCAGCAGTCAACCCCAGGCCAGACCATGGTGTCGCCATCTTCAGCCTCCAGTCTCGCACACCTTGTGTGTCCAACACAACTAGCAAAGGTAAAAGACTCGTTTAATTGCCTTCATCTGATACACTAACAGGGTATTGTGTCATGGTTCAGGTGATAAGCTGGCATTGTTATCCAGTAGTATATTCTAGATCACAGAAGTGGGAGGGTAATTGAGTATGTATCATCACTGTTCAACATTACAAGGCCATTGGGTTCTTGAATACAAATGTGTTGTTTTTTTTTTGTTGTGTGTGTATGCAAGGTGTTTTCTCCATCCGTATGATAATTCTAGAATGATCTTTGTCTACTCATCACACATGGGAGGTGCATGTCTCTATTCGTGCACATTTTTTAGGGGTGTAGGCCATTACATCATACTGAGTCTACTGGCCTTATGAATGGAAGCATTTGGGGGGGGGGGAAGCTGGATATAATGTCCTGTTTATATAGAGGTGTCCTATTTCAGTGAGTCCACATGTAGGGGTTCCACTGTAATTATCTGTTGTCTTTCATTTCAAAATTTCAAATAGTGCAACATTTATACATACGTTAACATTGGCAGTTATGAGGTTATGGCAAGTTATAACTGGGTAATTAAATAAGTACAATTAACCCTTATTTAATGAGTCAGCACCATTTTTAATGATTATTATTTATTTTGCCTTTCCAGGCTACTGGCATCAGCGATTTCCAGAGCAGACTGCTGGTAGCAGCTGCACAGGCCAGTAGCTCCGAGTCCCCAGCCCCTCTCTCTTCTGCCCTTCTGAGTATGCCACGAGCACACACCACTATCCCACAATTACATACCGTGCAATTCCCCTTATTGTATCGAGGGTATATATTTCATTTTTGGACAGCGCTACCTTTGCTACGATAAACGCTTTGTTCACATTCAGATAACCCTATCACTCACAAAGTGGTTTTGATTTCGTCGCATTGGGTCCAAACATGGCTTAATATACCCCAGGTACAATAAGGAAGACTGCCCAGTACACATGCACACATTATCTCTCTATCATATGTACTACGATGACTCTCAAAACATGCACCACATGTATTTCTCCTCACAACACACGTGCACACACACACACACACACACACACATGCAGCCACCTCCTCAAGATCTCCCCACAGTGCAGAATTGGACGTCACATATAGCCCCAGCGTTCTCCAGGTGTGTGTGTGTGTGTGTGTGTGTTTGTGTTTGTGTGTTATGTGTGTGTTTATCTGTCTGTCAGTGTGTGTTGGTAAGGGGTAGGATTCAGAGCTCGTGCAGACGGTAATGGTTGAGAAATACACATGAATGCTTTTGTTTGCCAGTCACATTGTGCTCAACAGTTCCCTTCAGTAATAGGAAAGACAGGTCCCCTCCCCCTCAGTCTAGTGTGAATGGTATAGTAGCATTCTATGTCCTGGGCCCAGAATTGCAACTCCCTTGGAATACAAACTATCAGAATGTGTGGCTTTTTATGGACTGTCGGTCGCACAGAAACTGCTCAGCACCTTGCTATCAACTGAAATAGTGTGGTGTTTTTCATTTCAGAGAAGACTCAAGAATCCCAAACAGCTCACTTCAGAGGAGAAGATTGTTTACAAGGAACTGAGGAGACAGTCTCACATCTCCGCTGAGCAAAAGAGGAGAGGAAGCATTAAGGTAGGCAGGAGGACCATTGGTAAGGTAGGCATGGGAACCAGTGTTAAGGTACATTGGTAAGCTAGGCACGAGGGTATTCAATTTTTTAATAATTATAATAGAACTAGATGGATCGTTTCAGCAAAAAGGCATGTTTTTTCAAGATTTCAAGTATATTCTAGAAGTCTGAAATGTTCTCTACACATTGCGTCTTACTCACTGAAAATCGTAATATTTGTCATGGAGTTGTAAGGCACTGAATTGTTAATTAGCCATACATTTCAACGCTAGGGCTACATTATTATTGTGTGTACTATAAATTTTATAATGTATGTGCTAGGTCCCTTTTCGTCCCAGATGATAGCAGGCATGTTTTTGTCTCTCTTGATAATCCTCATACTGTACTTCGGTTCACACACACAGCAAGGTTTTGACCATCTCCAGTCTTTGCTTATCAACCCGGCCACATACCCAACTGGAAAAGTGAGCAAGACCGCCATTTTGGAGAAATGTTAGTGGTTGCCTGTGGGTGTGGTTGAAGATCATCTTCTTGTTATTCTATGAAGGTATCGAGTACATTGAGGATAGCCATCAGAAGAGGTTGAACAGAGAGAAGAAGGTGGAAGCCCTCAAAAAGGAGATAGCACAACTGAACAGAGATATCAGTGACTTCCAGCAGACCTTGCCTGCCTCGGGAGCTCCCATCACCAGACAGGTGTGCTTTAAAATTTGAGATTACAGGATGAATTGAAGATAGTACTTGATTGATGTCACTTCATCTTTTGGTTTATTTTTTGTGTGCAGAGATTTGAGGAGAATAGACACCGATTCCGAGAATATGTGCAGAGAAAGACACTGCAAAATTACAAATTCTGGATTGTATCCTTTAGCTCTCTCTCTCTCTCTCTCCTCTCTCTCTCTCTTTTTCTCTCCCCCTCCCCCTCTCTCTTCTCTCTCTCTCTCACACACACACACACACACACACACACACACACACACACACCACAGCCACTGCTTCCATTTATTGCCTTGCACATTCTTTCCTTTATTATTATTATTTTCTCTTAACTGTTTATCTTTTCAGTTCAGTATCATATTACAGCAGCTGTTCGATTCGTACAATGCCACTGTTGCCACGGGGAATACAGACGAACTGTGCCGGACTGTGCTTGCATGGTTTGAACAGAAGTGCTCACTCCCCTCACTTAGACCAGGCAAGTGGTGGTGTGGTGGGAGAGGCACGTGTGCCTCATTGTACAACTATGAGGCCCTACCTTCTATTCTTTTAGTTGTCTTCAGTAGCCTCAAGGAGTTGAGTGTCAAAACTTCCATTCTCTCTGATCCATCACAAGTTCCGCAACAACTCAAGGAGTATGCCAGCCAGCGTATGGAGTAAGAAAGTGGCCATTTCACAGGTCTTCAGTGATCTATCATGATGTCCCAGAGAATCACTTGCTGTGCACATATTTTCCTTGACTCAGCTGCTGTCTCCTAGTTACACCGATTTTGTGTAGCACCGAGTTCTTTTATCACATGTTTCGTGCTTGATGTGTTTCCGTATCACAATTTGTGTGTCTATGTTTATTCTGGCATGATTGTCATCTCATTACATAATTATGCTATAAAGATAGTACACACCCTTTTTAATGCACACATATCTATCTGATCATAGGGTGTTGGGTGACTGTAGTCATTAGTCACTCAACAAAAAATAAATACATGAGTTTGCTCTTGAGGCTTTGATGTGATTGTGAGTGAAATGGCTTTGTTCATAGGCACATGGGGGGGAGGGGAGATCTCACGTTTCAGCAGCAGATGCAGTGATCTGTCTCATAACCCTATCAGATACTTCCACTGCTGGTACAACAAGTTGCTCCTCATTAGGGTGGCCAGGTCGCACAGAATAGCACTTGAGGAATGCTTTTTGTACATCCCAGCTCCCAACAACCCTGTGGTAAGTGACATTGTTAACATTACCCCCATGTTCGCATGTGCTGGTGACCCTACCTGAGGGTATGTCCTCGTACCAGTGGAGGCAGGTGGCGATCCTATTGGACACAATAAAGTGTCTGAAAATTGGCAAAGGAAGCGTGCACATCAGCACTCACCATCTCCCAGAATACACACCTGCCATTAGATGAATTGGATGTTGCAATAATGGTTGTTTTTTCATATCACATGTCAGACATACCTCATAACACCATCTGGTGTTTTGAGCACAAACTGCTTTGCATTTGATCCCTCCATTGTCACAGCTGAATTCAGGCTGCCTGTTGTTCCAGAAGTAGAATATGATACTTTAACTACAGTACAATATGGCCATGTGTGTGTAAGTGTGCAATTGCATGTGGTGTGTGTGTGTGTGTTTGTGTGTGTGTGTGTGTGTGTGTGTGTGTGTGTGTGTGTGTGTGTGTGTGTGTGTGTGTGTGTGTGTGTGTGTGTGTGTGTGTGTGTGTGTGTGTGTGTGTGTGTGTGTGTTGGATACCAACTCACCAAAGACCTCAAATAACAAACACGAGATGTGGTGAAACTTGCTCCAATGTTGAATGCCTTGAGCTGTGGCAGTGAGTATTCTCATCTCTTGTCGTGTGAACTTCGCGTGTCCTTCAATCTCAGCATGTGAACTTGCCTACAACAATGAGTCGGTGGGAGTGAGAGAAACACATTGTTAACCAAAGGGTCTAAGGAGGGAAGGCTGCTGAGGACTACATTGTGCAGCTTCACAGGAGGGTACTTGTTTTTCTCTGTCATAATCAAGGATGTTGATGGGGGGACACTCTTTGGTGCTGTTGTGAATGCACCGTGGGCAGCTCGCATAACTCCGCTTCCCTGAGGCACACCACACGTGGAGTGCAGAACGGACTGCTGTTTCTGTGGCGGTGGTGGCAGTTGATAAGGCGGAGGCACGTTTTCTTGTTCAAGGGATGTCGGGCGCGAACTACCCCACGTCTTGTTAGTAGATACAGTTTGTGGCTGGTTCCAGCAACTTCGTTGTCCTTGCCAATAAACATTGTCCTGCCTGTTAAAAATATATTAGTATGCTAGCCGTATGGTTAGTCTATGTGTGCCTGGGCATCTTCGTTCTGCTAACCCGTAGTTCTGTGCGTGACTGCCTTTGACTGCGTAGTCGCCGCAATAGGTTTCTTGTCGAACGGGGTACAGTTCCGAAGAGTCGTTGGAGTTATTTGGGTGAGCTAATAACGCTTGCCTGGGCCTTTTGTTAAATATTGGAAGAGGTGCTACGAAGTGAATGCTTCGAAATTATAATGATACATAAGACGATTTCATTTGCATACCTGCTTTGCGCCTTCTGTCCATAATTGCCTCCACATAAAACCGTTACCACGGATACACATTTACAAACTGCGCATGTTCAATTTATTGTGGAGGTTTTTAATCGTTTTCTTTCAATGCCCGACTCACTATCACATTTATATGACTGCCGAATCAGTTTAAATTTTTAATGGATCGAGTCCTCCGGATAGTTCTTGTCCAACTCCGCATACACGGCCATAAATCTATATAGCTACGTGGGTAACGTTTCAGTGGTATCTGATAATGTCCTGGGAAATTACATCCGTCTGTATATCATGATCACCTGCTTTCAGTAGGCGGTAACGAATCTAAATCAGACACGTATACTGAAATTGGCCGTGGAAGTGTCCTCAAAATTGACTCACGCGCGGGACCCTCTGCATTGCGTACCAGTTAATTTTATACTGAACTCGGTCTCAGCACCCCTAACAGTAGATGTGTGTGCCCCTGCATTGCTACTTTGTGTGCCTCTGCATTGCTAGTTGTGTGTGCCTCTGCATTGCTAGTTGTGTGTGCCTCTGTATTGCTAGTTGTGTGCCGCCTCTGCATTGCTTAGTTGTGTGTGCCTTTGCATTGCTAGTTGTGTGTGCCTCTGTATAGTTGACCATTTTTACTTTCAGTGCAAAATGCTGAGTGAGTCCACAATGGACCCAGCAATCTAACATAATTTGCAACATGGTAAAGCTGATGCATGTTATAAGTACAGCTTGCTTTTCCATAAAGCTCTGGTACCATATTATAAAATTCATTTAGCATCAATTCAGCTGCATTAATTTGATCCAAGCTTTTTTTCTCTTGAAGGAGAATGTGCACAGTACACACGAAAAGAGCAAAGTGGTGCAAGTAAAGAGGTGAAGATATCCTTGAAGAAGAGGAGGAGAATAAAACAGAAGCCAATTTTTTTAAACTCAGATGCTTTCCAGTAATTCCTATGTAATATACTTCTGGGGCGTCGGCTTATTTCATGAGGTGGACGTTACTTGAGAAGTACTGCATCAATTTCAGAAATCTTATTGCCCAAATAAAAAGGACTTCTATGATTGCTAGAATTGAACCACAGATTTATTAACATTCTAGTGACTCCTAAGACTGGATGTATGTAGTCTACAGGAACTGAGTTTACAAGATCTAGTGAATCTGCTAGAGGTGATATTCCTAACACTCCATTAATGGCAGTACCTGTTCTCATAGCTTCCATTGCATCTTCAGTAACTTCTGTATGTGTTCAAAGAGGATATTTTTTAGGCAATATATTCGAGCACCATTTTGCATACGTTTTCCACATGTGGGGCAGCCAAATTCTCTATTAAACTGCTTTTCACATAAAACACTTGCTTTAGCAGGCACATCAAACACTCCCAGTACTAATTTAGCATGGTAAAGCATTGGGACCCGATGGTGTTTTTATATTAATACCATGCTCCTTTAGTTGCTGGATACATTTGACCACAGGATTCAACAATAGATTCATGTCAGGTTTACATGATCCTTGCCATATACCACATAGTATGATGTTCTCACCTTTAAACCTCACCTGTGGTGGTAGGTTTTGGATCACCAAGTACACTGGCCAGAGGGTAGACTTGCTGGACTTAAATAATGCCACACCATCTGTAGAAATTCCTAGAGCCAGAAATCTATTTGACTGAAGCTCAGCATCTTTGCGCAGTGTTTCTCCACTCCAGATGTCATGGACAGTGTTGGGTTCAATGTAGGATTTGTGTCCCTCCAATTTAGTCCAATTACCTGCGTACGAAAGAGAATGGTGATTTTTGCAGAATTAATGTGACAGTCCTAGTTTTGAATACATACTGAGAGCACATATCTGCTAAATAAAACATGCACATTGTAAAGGTCATTTATTTAATCATAAAGGCTTATCCATGCATTTTTAATATTCTGTTAACAGTTCTTGTAAATGGACTTACATGACAAAATTGTTTGCAATGATTTTGCGATGGGAATATGAATCATATTTCCTAATTCTGATGCTGAACTGCATTTTTGACAGTTTGCTTGCTTTGAAGTTCTTTGGCAAGGTGTTGAACATTTGCTGCAAACTTTAGAATATGTGTAAGGGACAGTGTATTTGCGAAAGAACATTTTAAGTTTGGATAATGATTTTGGCAATTTGTTTGATGAAGGGCAAATTACTTGCAGCAGTTAATACAGCTATAGCTGACTGCTACGTCATTTTAGCATGAGGCGGATGTAGTCGCCGGCATATTTTCCAGCATAAGGAAAATGTGCCGATATTAATGGCATTTGATTGCTCTTACAGGCTGAGTACA
The DNA here is from genome assembly GCA_013339895.1 of Ephydatia muelleri. Lineage (NCBI taxonomy): Eukaryota > Metazoa > Porifera > Demospongiae > Spongillida > Spongillidae > Ephydatia > Ephydatia muelleri. The sequence continues at coordinate 1,875,764 of JABACO010000015.1, forward strand.
TGTACCCCTGCCCCATGCTGAGGCTCATGGTTGTGTTTGGCCCAAAATGGGGGCAGGCAACAGCCATAACCAAGCATGTAGCAGCTGTGCTTTGTACCCCTGGGCCGACAGGGACCAATGGGTTTACACTGGTCATCTTTGGGTTGGCCAGTGTCCCAAACCACGATGCTGGTCATGGTTTGGTGGCTGTCCCAAAGTAGAAGCCTGGAGGGTGCTGCCCCATTGATGAAAATAGCATATACATGTACACATGAAAAACATAATGGAGAGAGGGGAAGTGGAGAGTGGGTGAGCAACTGGCCGCAGTCAATGACTGGAGTGCTGCAACCATGGAGCCTCACTTAAGTATAAATCCTGGAACCATATTCATTGAATGCATCTGTAGGAACATATGTTTACATCTTGGCCTTAGCAACAGCACTATAGTAACACTATATAAGACAGAGCAATTCTCTGCATTAAACTACCACTGTACCCAATTAAACTGTACAATTTTCTCATTGCAGGGCGGGGGAGATGTAAACCGTAACCAGTACATTCTTCTTGTAATTCCACGTTGTAGTTCTAGGTATTGGTGCTGGAGGGTGTTTTAAGTACTCTCAATAGCGTCTACGCGGTTGAGGTTTTGTCTCCATTTTTTGGTTCGCACAATAAATTAAGGTCAATATTAATTCGGCACGTGATCAAGGGTGAAGCGCACGATGTCAGATCAAGAGTTTGTTCAACGTAAGAGGACAATGAAGCCTACAACAAAAGCCACAGAATCGTTGGAAGAAGCAACACTGGACGAGAACAGTAGGCGTACGTGTATATTTTACGCCAGATAGGTGTAAATGCATGTCCATAAATATACTCATATGCAATTAAAGCAGAGATAATATATTATCTCTGCATGTATTGAATCAAATGCCCCAGCTCAACTCGCAAGGTTGGGGGTTAATCAAATGACCCTCCTCGACCTGCCCTGTTTGTTAAACGGCCTATACGGGTACATATTGTTCTACTACTCAAAACAAACGAAAGAACGTGCGTTTGCCTTTATTGGTATTAACCGTGATACTAAATGCTATATGTTTTTTTTTTGTACAGTAGTAGTTTTGTATTCTATTTAAAGTGCAAGCTTGTTCGTGTTGATGTTCCGTTCGTGTTTAAAGTGCAGTTCAGGGGCGGATTTAGGGGGGGTGGGGTCCAGGGGGTCCGGACCCCTTTCCTATATGAAGAATGACGTAGGAAAAGATGTTATAGTGGACGTCGACCGCAAGAGTAATGTGTGGGAACATTTTGGGTGGCACAGAAAAGCGATCGGGTCGTCCTGGGTTGTGTGCAACAGGCGCTGCGCATGGGTGTCCAGAAAGGGCAACAATACATCTAATATGCGGCATCACCTAAACTCCGTGCATTAGCGTCGACCTTTTAAAAGCAAACAGTCGCCCAGAGGTAGGCGGGGAGGAGCATCCTGCACGTTATATGTTATAAGAATTATTTCTTGCAGAAACCATTAAGATTTAAGAACTACGAAGTCTTCACACCCGCTCGACTGCACCTGCATGCAGAAAGGGTTTTCTCCACAAGCAAGTACATACATTTGTTTAATGATGATCACTTTTTCTTTTAATGACAAGGGCCGGGATTACCAAACTGCAAATCGAACTACTTTAACATTGAAAGTTCCTATTTTATTACTAATATTTTATTTTATTAGAGGTTTTCTCCACGGCAAAAAACATACTGCAGAAAAAACGATGGAGTCTTCTACCAGAACGGCTGGGTAAATGCATGTTCCTGCGGGATAATGCAAAATGGTTTTAATGGCACGTGTCTGATTATATACTGTGCAGCAGTATCTAATTGCATACGCTGAATCTTAGTCTTAGTAAATTGCTCTTATTTCCGTCTATTGCCGTGCTTTTCCGCGCACGTTTATATCGCGAAAAGCCAAAATAAATATCGCGACGTGTATTTAAAGTATCGCGATATATCGCCTATCGCGGCACCCCTGCCTACATTACACAGGAACGTGGGAGGAGGGTTAAAATGAATACAGGCACCTACGGCGGCATTGTCATGCCGACCGCTGAACTCCTGAACCTAAAAGTTTCATCCTGTTACAATTAAAGCGGATATATAGGCGGTGAGGTTTGAATGGATTCATTTGCCCCGCGTTGCATGCACTGTATGCGGCACGCGTGCATATAGATGGGTATCAGATACGAGACCCATGACCAATCATCAGTACCGTAACTGATCGGCATGATGTTCAGTGGTGACGATATTATACATTCCCCCGCACGCATGTATTTGACAAATCATTATTCCATGCCGTGCAATATTTTGTTGCGTACAGCCTGATAATGCGTAAAACACAAGGGGTCATCGTTCATGCCATGCATCACTGCGCATATGCACTGACGGTATTGATGCACTTTATGAAACGGTACATGCACCGCGCGGAAATAGAGGCGCGCATGCACGTTGACGAACGTTTCGGGTATGCATGAAATCTTCAATCCCAAAAAATGTTCTTAATTGCCTGTGTTGCAAAATGATGTATGAGGTGACTATAATGGACCATACACAAAGCATTATTTATTGGCCGTCTTGAAATATGTCACTTCAATTCTTTAGGTACATGTATGAAAATGTAATCAAAATTTGTTGTGTGACCCTGTGCTTGTGCATGTACTCAACAGCCACAAAGAAACCAGGCACCACTGGGGTCATTTGACATCAAGTCACTCAAAAAATTAGACACTACTGCCGTGTTCCAAAATTAGTTCCAACTACCCATATTTGTTCATCCTCAAACACCTATGTCTTATAACTATTAATGATTTGAATGTATTGCAGTCATATACCCATTCACATATAGTGCATCTAAGTCAGAAGGTGACATCAAACAGTATGCTTTACCCATGAAGGATACGTCTTTTATTGATGTTCTTTCTCTAATAAGTCAGGAGATCCACTTCTTCAACAAATCATTTTGATAGGTTACAGCTTTCTTGAATTCCATAAAACTTTCAGTATACAACCCATCATTACAAATCACAAAGTCACAACCACAAACCTCCCTTAATGGACTTACTATTATATTGATGAGGCTGTAGCCACAAATCTACCATCACATTTCTGCTTAGTGTAAACATATGCAGAAATTGGCGGTCACCAGTAAAGTGATGGTGTTAAAAGGACGTCCTATAGCAAATTTTCCATTGCTATTACATAGGGTAGTGTAATTTGAATTTGTGTTGAATTTGTAAGTAGTAATGTTTCTAATTAATTCAAAACAAAATTAGAATTAAAGCTATTTAAATCCATGGAAATTGACTACTCTTGAATTTTATTAACTAACCACTTGCTATTAAACTTTTGCCACTTTATTTATATATGTTTAGTAAGGTTGTTTGATGCAAAAGTGCAAACATATAATTTATCATTACATTGAAGAGTTCAGTAATAATATAGTTTCCCATAGACATGTACACAAAATAATAATTTTTTTCTGACCTAATTATTGTATTCCACTGTTCATTAAAATATACTCTTAACAACAAATTGAGTTCCCACCTTTTATTATGATTTGCAGCACATCTTTATGCCATTTGTTTTATCCATTACATTGACTTTTCTGGTTTGGAGAGCCTTCAATGTTAAGTCACCGGTGCCATCTTGATAATTAATGGTCATCAAGGTTTCAATTGAACATAACAGTCAGGTGTCCAACAGGGAGATCCACTGGGCCCACTCCTGTTTTCACTTGTTTTGATCATTCTTGTCAAAGCCATCTATGGCATCTATCTCCTTTATCATGCCTGGTACATGGACGATGGGGTCCTTGCTGGCCCAAGGGCTGCCTTATGTAGGGCTCTCACACTCCTTCAATCAGAGGGACCAGCACTGGGAATTTTCATCAATCGGTCCAAATGTGAAGTCTTCAGTTCCCACTCACTTGACTTGTTTCCATCCAGCATGATGAGTTCTGATAAGCCAAATTTGGAGCTCCCATAGGGGGTAAAGAATTCTGTTCTTCCTTTGTTTCCAAGAGCCTCAAAAATGTCGCAGGTCTGTGGTCCCAACTGGAAGAGGTTGGCCTGATTGATCCTCAGGTTGCCCTAATTTTGCTTCACCTTTGTGGTGCATTTTGCAAGCTTGTTCATTTACCTCATGCAACCCCTACCTCCCTCATAAAGGATGCTCTTACTGTCTTTGATGAAGGTGTCCGAAGGTGTAATAGAGTCGGCTTTACAGTTACTGGACGTGAAAACTAACTTTATAAACTGGGGAAGTTAGGTTTGAGCGATCCCAGTTCCTGAACGAATACTTTATTGTAACAACCCTTCAAGTTCAGTTACCACAAGGGGGGTCTGGGGAAGGGGGGAATCCCTACCAATCCGTAAGCTGTTACTTATGTCATTCCTAGACTAGCACTCATTATTAACATATCATTAATGTTTTATTTGCGAGTTCCAGTTGGTAACAGAACTAAAACATGACCTAATGCATTACAATGTCGTTGCTATTTTCATGTTGATAAATAGATTCGTTTATGAATAAATTATACAAGATAGAAATCTTGATTTTAGATAAACGATGCTTAATATGAATGTAATAAAGCACACATATTATAATCAGACACATTTTTAGTACATCTGTTTACAATTCAATTAAAAAATAATAGCAAGATGACCGACCAGCTATGAGCTATTTCTGATATGACTCACCATCGTTAAAATGTGTACTTGAGGACTGTGAGATAAAATAAATCTATTTAATTTAAAATCAAACAGGTGTGATTAGCTTACATCAAATTAATCTTCATCAGCACATAGCAGCACCTGTTCTCCATAAATGCAGTAGATGTGAAGAGTACAGCTGGTCATCAAGAGCAGAATTAGCTGTAGTTATAGATTCTTACTGTGAATAGTGATGTCTACTGCACCAATATCAGCTGAAAGGTTTTCATTCTGTGTTCCTTCCTCATTTTGAACATCATCTGGCAATGTAGTACATTTATTAGTCAGTATTTGAATATCTTTATCTCTGTAATTCAACACTTGTTGACTAAAACCATTGCGCTACAGATTCCTTTACGTTCATGATGCATGTTTTTCCCTTACATCAGTTTTTGGAGGCTGTATAATCCCTTCTCATGGATCACAATAATCGAGTAAGGGCCTGTCCATCTCATTGCCACTGGTATAACCCGGCTATAACTAAGGTATCACTAAAGCTGTTCAGAACTTGTTATCATGTATGTGCACATCCCAATCATTATGTTCAGGATTGAGATACTTCACAATAGCTTTGGTCATCTGATTCATCCTCTCATCACGGCCATCCATTTGAGGGTGATAGGTACTAGATATTTGGTGTTCAATATCTGTTTCTCGTGGAGTGCATTGACGATTCATGTGATTTAAATGGTTGGTTTATACAAAGAGGAAAAAAAATTAGAATCACATTGTTAAAATTAAACACACATGAATGTCATTTGTGACATGAATGATAAAAACATTCTCTTAGAGAAAGTTTGAGTTGTGAGAAATGGTTTTATTTTAACAATGTGATTGTAATTTGTTTTCCTCTTTGTATTGAACCATACGTGCGCCTATTTCCGCGCGGTACATGTACCGTCATTCATAAGTTCGAACTTTGAATTTCACATGCCGCAGGATCTATCACCGGTGCGGCAAAATTGTAAGTCTTCAGGATTACTGTGGCCTTCATATATAAATTGGGCCAGTGAAAAATAGTTCAGTGCACTGGATTAAATCAAAAGACAAGAGAAGAATAAAAGTATGGTCCGGTGGAGTGTGTTTGGCTTTTGCACAGTCCTCCTAGCCAGCGCCTGTTGTGTGGCCATGGGAGAAGACGTGGACGTGCTGGCTCGAACCCTGTGGGGTGAGACTCGCGGAGAAGGGAGAGTCGGGATGGAAGCTGTTGCGTCGGTTATCATCAACCGGGTGGACTGGCCTCCCAAAGGATCCCTGTGGTGGGGCGGTACTGTCGAGCAGGTGTGTAAGAAACCCACTCAGTTCGAGGTTTGGAACGCGGGTAATCCGAATTTAGCCAAAATGCTAGCTGTCACCGTCAAGGACTCGCAATTTCGGACGGCTCTTGCGATCGCCAGACAGGCAGTGGCTCGGAAACTTCCGGATCGAACGCATGGCGCCACCCACTACTATGCCTACAAGAAGATCAGTCCCCCTTCTGGACCAGGGGTCGTACACCGACTGCAACTATTGGAGGGCACAAGTTTTATAAAATCGGACCTGGATGATGAGCGCTGAAATGTCGTCGTTGTATAAACATTAACTGAGCTCGCTCTTAAAAAGTTCGGCCGCATGTGTGCATGCATGCCATGGTTTTAAACTGCTGCCAGTTGCCGTATGTATATGTATAGTCACATTTCAACGTCGACCGGAAATTATGCCTTTAGCTTTACTGACTGCATGAAACTTAACGCCAGCGCAAACGGATTCGTATCTCATACCAAATCCTGGTCGTGCAGCATGCACTGCAAATAAGTTGGTTGCAACGGTAAACCAAATTTTGGTTTACCCTTTGGACTACACAGTGTAAACCAAACTAGGTTTATACGTTAAACCAAATGAATTTGGTTAAATGTTTAAAGTCTATGCGTAGAGTGTTTGATTGCTATTTGGTTGTTGTGGGTGGTAATACTTTTGCATGCTTGAATTGTATTATGTTGAAAATGTCCATGTGGACTAGACTTCTAAATCACTGTGTGGTGTGTGCACACTCAGGGATGTAAGAAATGTGCAAGCTCATGCAAGCGCATGATGCGAGATGAGAAATTTATGCATCCTAGCTTATTTGACACTAGTACATGTGGTTTTAGCTATTTGGTGGACCAGTTGCATTTGGTAAAATCATTACACACATCGCCTAACAGGATCCAGTGTGATATCATGAGTTTAGTAGCATTGCCAAGAATAAATGGAAAAACTTTGAATCAATGAAAAAACATCTGGAATACTCTAACAGTATCCAGTGTGATATATTTAACAGCTCGATTATTGCATGCCATGCACTTACTTGCCTTAAGGTGTTAATGACTTAGGATGAATTTTAAGTAAGGGGGGGGGGGGGGGGGGGGGGACTGAACCACTATGTGTGGATTGTGTGTGAGTTTGTATGTGTGTGTACATATGTGTATTTGTTTGCTTGTGTGTGTGTGTGCTTGCATATTTGTGTGTGTATCTGTGTGTGTGTGGCTCATGCCTACCCTAACATTCTATTGTTAGACCAACGAGAGAGATGACATGCCCACCATGTCCAGTGTATTCCACAGTGCAAGCACTGAGCAGTCCCACGAGGACACGTCCTCACAGTGGAGGCAGTGGACTTTTTCTCATGGACCTAGCTGATCGTTACCTTTTTGCAACCACCGGCTGTTAGCTACGTTGCTACACACACACACACACACACACACACACACACACACACACACACACACACACACACACACACACACACACACACACATACACACACACACATCATGCTAAACCTGCAATTGTCAAATTCATAACTAGGACACCATCTGTTAATGTGCATGTGTGTGTGTGCGTGTGTGTGTGTGTGTGTGTGTGTGCGTGTGTGTGCGTGTGTGTGTGTGTATGTGTGCACGTGCATTTGTGTTTGTGTGTGTGTTTGTATATTTGTGTTATGTGTGTGTGTGTGTGTGTGTGTGTGTGTGTATGTGTGTGCGTGCATTTGTGTTTGTGTGTGTGTGTTTGTATATTTGTGTTATGTAGAAGGATAAAAGACCATTTGATAACTATTGTAATGTATACTGTAGCATCAAAGACCAGGTATGAATGACGGTGTGTATTTATAAGAGAAAGCAGTTGGGACATCCTAAAGCAGGAAAGAAAGATGCTCTTTCAGCAGAGAAGACGGGTACATAGACTTTAAGATTATGACTCTTTTATGAATGTTCTGTGTTCTTCATTGATGCATGTCTGTTTATAGGACCTACAACTTGTTCAGTACATGTTGTGGGAAAAGCAGAGTTACACATGCATGCATGTATCTATGAGTATCCATTTTTTATTGTGACAGTATTGATCATTTCCTGTGCTGTGGTAAATAATTTAATTAAAGCACATAGAACAAATCACAATACAGAATCATAAAAGGTGGATGCTATAGATCATTCAATTGTATAAACAACATTATAGAAAACATTGTGGTTCACAGTGAAAAATTTAGCATCTTTTCTTTACTATGTTAACAACTAAAACTTCTTGAAATGTCTTGGCTTAGGAGTTCCATTCCATTGTCCTGCTTGGTGAAGGTTGCACGTGACCATTTCACTTTGCTGTGTAGGCGTATTGGATACTCAAAGTCAATACTGCAACCACCTCCTAGTTTATCATAACACTGGTACCAGTTACCAGGAAAGTACTCCACATCAAAGTCTTCCTTCTTATACTGACGATCGACCTAATCCTTGTGGAGGCTCTTTCCCTTTTTCCCCAAACAAAATCATAAAACATCTGTTCTAAATGAAACTGTAGATCTACAACACCGAATAACTCCACACTTGAGCGATGCAGAGACTGCTTTTGTAAAGTTTGATACATGTACGTACCTACATGTACCGAGTACATCGAGTTCCTCTTGCGCTTTGCCAAAAACGCTCTACAGTAAAGAGATCATTGTCATCTTCAAAAACAAAGATCTTTGTCGTGGGGGGGAGGAGGAGGAGGGTAGCTTTCATCCTGTTCCATGTGACAATCAATGATGCAATTTCATCTTCTTTGCTCCATCTGGTTTTCTTTTGTATTTCGTCTCTTCCGTGTCTTTGATCATGGCAGGAATGTGTTTAACCAGGATGTGCATGTAAACAGTTACATTTTTCTTTTGGTATTCTTCCAAAATTTCGGACTGAATATCTATCTGCTGTGGTGACCTCAAGGTAATCCTGGATACTGGGTACTTCAAACTACTAGGGGGGGGGGGGGGGGGGGGGGGCAGGATGTTGCCCCATGCATGTACATCACACTACAGTGGGTACATGTATGTAGTAACTGGTTGACAATGGAACGGGGAATACATCAATTGGAGCATGCGCAGTGGAACAGCAGAGTTCGGTATAACCAGTTTAGAGCATATTTAAGGTCCACCATCTAGGAAAGCATCAGCCTAGACTCCAGAGTATGTGACATTCAGAACTGCGGCTGGCCTGCATGTTATCTGGTGATCCTGTGTCATTGTACTTTGTACTTTGTGTGTACTACAATGTATATGTTTCTAATTGGAATAATTGCTCTTAGTCCATACAGTCATGCATAGTACATGTACATGTTTACACATGAAATGTAAATTTGCATTTACACTTCTACATGCAGTTTCTTCTGATGGTACTCAGATTAGCTCAAGCAAACTCCAGCCATGCTTGGATTTGGTGCATTATACATACGGAAGACAGGTATGTTTGTGTAAGGTTTTTAATGCAACCTATACACTGTACATGTACAATATGTCAAAAGATGCTGAAGAAAGAACTATTGAAAGCATAAAAAGATGTGCAAAGTTGAAGAGTAGGAGTGCAAAATTAAAACTAGGTGTGAAGCATGACCCAGTAATGACTATCTCATTGAAAAGAGTCATACCTGATGAACTACATCTTCTGCTAAAGATCATTGATGTGCTGTTACGAAACTTGATGATCCAAGTGAGACACATGGATGCTAAAGCAGGATGCACTGATCCTGTGTCAGGACCTGTAATGAAGAAGCTCATTGACACTATCAGAAGTTTAGGCCCGTCCTTTCATGTGTGGAAGTGTTAAAAAGACGAGCTTGGTTTTGTCTGGACGTCTCTTAGAGGGAATGACAGGAAAAAGCTTCTAACGCAGTTACCACTCTATTTAGACACAATACTTCCACCCACTTCTTCCAATGCATTAGCAAGATATGGAAGGTAAAGCATTATTCTTCACACACACCTGTATGCATTAGACAGTGTGAAGCAATTCTGTATACAGCACTGTGTAACGATTAAACATGAAATCTAGGACTTTGAAAACTTATACAAGCAAATTTCAAGCTGGAATTCCAATGCTGAGTCACTTCAGACCGAAGTAAATATTTGTGTAAATGGTTATGCATCCTTCATAAGTTGATCTACTGGTTATGCATCCTTCATAAGTTGATCAACTATAGGCTGAAGAGTGGATAAACTCTTTTCTTGCTTTAGGTGTAACACTTTTCATCCGGACCGCCCTTGAATATGGTTAAAGAGTTGGACCCTGCTAGCCTGTTTATTTCAGCCGCTTCTGGCTGCAGACTGTCACTGAGGTTGTTGCAACACTCAGTGATCTTTACCACAGCCAGTAAGTGGTTAGCTATAATGATGAGATATACAATACCTTGTGATGTAAAGATGTCATTGTTACTATTAAGGATGCAGAACGAGAGAAAAAAAAATTTGGAGCCTCAACTGACATCTGTTCCATCACCACTGATTCTTACATCATGTTGTGGACCCATGGCATTGCCACTCACTTGTTCCTACATTGATTTAATGATAGTCATGCAACACGTTTTTATACATGCATGTACATACCACTAACTCCAGCTGAGAGCATCTTCAAGTGATCTGTACACTCCATGATGGGGTTCTGGAACACGATGAATTGACACCTCCAAACGCTGGTTGAGCTGTTTCCGCACTCTCTTAATCTTATACAATCTTGGCATATCTGTGTCATTTCATGGTAACACTGGTCACTGAAGCTGTACCTATCCAAAAGGTACAATTAAGCCACTGAAGCCATAGCATCCTTTCTTTCAGGTATATGTAAAGCTCTCTTTTCACTTCTCATTGCAAAAGCAACTGTACCTGACCAAGCACATACAAATTTACACCATGATATACAAGTAAGGGGCTTACACACAATGCAAGTGATTACTCGTTGAGAAGGACACCTTCACACTCAGACACCATGCAACTCAAATGTAGGCGTAGTACATACATAGTTTTACTCTTTCAGGTATAAACATCCATGCATGTGCATGCTAGAGTTCATTTTCTCTTTTCACTCTTTCACATGCAGGTATAGAAGCAACATGGTTGTATTGAGAGCAAGTATAAGTGCAATTGTGTTACTGGCTCTCAAGCAATGTTGCTTGTGTTAAAGAAAAAAATCGCATGTGCTGGATTACAGAGATCTGGGAAGTGGTATTCTTATCTCATAAATACAAGTATGAGTAAGTTGGTGCTATATAGGATTCCAAGGCAATAGTGGTGTAAAAGCAAGGAAGCAAGACATTATCAGAAGGGAAATTATAATAGTCTTGCTCAAAACACTATTAATATAACTACACCATGCATAAGAGAAGTGATTTTGATCACAGACTTCTGGGACTTGAAACATTAGCATTTGGGGTTCTGCCCCAGACACAGATGGGGGAGCTTACAACTCTCCCCTTCCCCCCCCCCCCCCCCCTCCCCCCTCGCTGGCAAAGCTTACCCTGCCCATTCTGTGCTGTCCTGTCATTAGCCACACCTTTGGCCAACCAACATCAATCAATTTGACTGCACCAGTATACTACCACTGTACCCAGTTTCTACACAACCCCCAGTCCTACAAGCTATAGGGAGCCTATAGTAACTCTTTGAGAACGAGCCCACACTTCGCTCAGTACCAAAAGTCTTGTATTCATATCTGTGTGTGTGTGTGTGCGTGTGTGTGCGTGTGTGTGTGTGTGCGTGCGTGCGTGTGTGTGTCACTGTCATGCACATGCACACACATAGAGGTGGATTGAAGGTTGGGCAGTTATGCATGTGTGCTGGCTTCTTATGCATACACTAATAATGCACAAATGAAGTCATGTACTCAGTACACACATGAAAGCACACATAAAAATACGGAGCGTAATACGCATTTTTACTATCCCACCTTCGTCAGTACCATGCATAGTTGTATACATCAGTGCAGGAGGCAAACGATGTTATCACAGCTGACATCCACTGATATGTGCAGCCATTCTATACAGCAAACGATGTGGCGACGCCAAAATAAAGTAACAAGAAACACACCCAGCCTTTGGCTTACCACACACTGATTGTGTGGCTCGTCCCTCATAGTTGTTATAAGTCAAACTCATTGGAGCGTATGAATATCGCTTAGTACACGAGGTTAACTAACCGGTTTATAACTAGATAAGTTACCCGTAATATTCATGCTAGAATCATTTACAAATAAATATGTCTGGGCACGAGACAAGCAGAATGTAATACGTTCTCACGTGATGACGTTCAGATGTGTGGAGAAAATACGCATTAAAAAATCACAGGAACCTACTGTACAGATTCTTTCGACAAAACTATGATAAATATGTCAACAGATGCTACATATGGGATCCGTTTGAACAAATCGATTCTCTTGTTTCTTACAGCAAATACCTGAATATTTACAGAATCCAATGACGAGTGTAGAAACATCGCAGGAACCGACAGGAAGAGGTTATTTTTTTTAATCATTCACCCCATATCTTGTGCCATATGAAACCGGTTGAATATTTTCATTGATGTGCATGTGTGAAGGTGTTTAGATGATTTTGATGAAGGTCCCATACATTCTCCCATACCAAATGAGGGTTTAATATTCCTTTGCCCGTGACCGCTCATTTCTCGATATCGGCGCCATTTCCGATGTTCGTCAAACTTCCATTCCCGTCGGACTCGATCTTCCGCCAACTGCTGGAGCAACCTCTGTACATCTTCCATTGCACCGCTGGATGTTGCAGTTACCGTAACGATAGGTGTCTCGCTCTCGATATCTTTAGTCTCGTACCCAGACCCAAGTTTTCACAGCAGCGGATGGATTACATCACCGCTACGCTTGCATAGGGTCTGGAGACAATGTTTTTGTCAAAAAGACGGAATTTCATTGTAACCAATCATGTTTCATGTTTACAATGAAATCATTACAAGCGCGTAACTTCGTGCGTTGCTTGGCAAATAATGGCTGTTGTCATCACTGATGATAATGCTATCACTCTCGAGGCGAGAAAGCTAGGTTTGTTTATGTCACTGAAAAGTTGTGAAATAGTTTCTCAAGGGCTCCGACCTATTTGTAAGTCTTCCTACTGGTAGTGGAAAGTCCCTCTGCTATTGGCTGCTTCCTGGGCTGTGTGACACCTAGTCTCGTGCCCAGACCCAATGCATCGCAGCTGCGGGTGGATTACATCACCGCTACACTCGCGTACAATGTTTTTGTCAATGTTTACTTGCGTATAAACACACTGTCATGTGACACGCTATGAATAGCTGATGACTGCAATGGGTGAACCGCTATGCGTGGTGTGTCAAAACCAGACCGTGGTTGGCTCCAGGAGACGATTACACAGTCTTCCACAAGCTACACGCTTCCACGTGTGCGGAAAAGTATTCAATTATTTTTTTGAGCACGACAGCGTAAACTCGGCTCTTTCCGATAGTGGACACGTGGTGAAGTACCTCTGCTTGGAGTGCTTCAGCATGCTTAACCAAAACTAGGGATCCCGACCTGCCTCTGAACGTGTCACACAGCCCAGGAAGCAGCCAATAGCAGAGGGACTTTCCACTACCAGTAGGAAGACTTACAAATAGGTCGGAGCCCCTTGAGAGTGATAGCATTATCATCAGTGATGACATAAGCCATTATTTGCCAAGCAACGCACGAAGTCACGCGCTTGTAATGATATTCATTGTAAACATGAAACATGATTGGTTACAATGAAATTCCGTCTTTTTGACACAAACATTGTACGCGAGTACCCCATGCAAGCATAGCGGTGACGTAATCCACCAGCAGCTGCGACGCAGTGGGTCTGGGCACGAGACTAGGTATACCCTACCCAATATCGCAATGTCATGCGACGACAATCGCAAAATGTCATGCGACGATTAACCGTACGGACTTGCTAGACAACAAACTAGCGATCAAATCCCACCGCTGCCACCATATGTGACATGTCACGGCTCCCTATATCGCTCGTTATATACAGCATAGATTATATACGAATCTATGTATACAGCAACTCCCGTAAGGCCGTAACAACCTCAGTATGAATGACAACATCCCAAAACATTACATACCCCACTTTTACATACGGGGTAAAGAATATGAGTCACATGCATGCACGAAAGGGTTCAAGCCCCAATCATGATACAGCACATAAATTTGGTTCAAAGAGACAGAGCTCAACGTCCTTCAGCCGTCACATTGTCCTATAGGGGGCACAACGTACCCTTACGTTGCCGCGCCGGCGGACAACGTAGCCTAGGATACGTTGTCCGGCTGGATAATTTTTAGGCGTGCCTGGGTAGACAGTTTTTTTTTTCTGCTACTCATGCAACAGAATTGTAAGTCTTCCGGATTCCAGTGCATGGCCTTATATAAACCGGGCCAGAGGGATAGCAGTGCACTGGGTTAAAGGAAAGCAAGACAAGAATAAAAGTATGGTCCGGTGGAGTGTGTTCGGCTTGTGCGCAGTCCTCCTAGCCGGCGCCTACTGTGTGGCCATGGGAGGTAACGTGGATGTGCTGGTGCTGGCTCGAACCCTGTGGGGTGAGGCTCGCGGAGAAGGGAGAGAAGGGATGGAAGCTGTTGCGTCGGTTATCATCAACCGGGTGAACTGGCCTCACACAGTGCCCCTGTGGTGGGGCAGTACAGTCGAGGAGGTGTGTAAGAAAAAAACTCAGTTCGAGGTTTGGAACGAAGGTAATCCGAATCGAGCCAAAATGGAAGATGTCACCGAGGACAGCGACGAGGAATTCCGGATGGCTTTAGAGATCGCCAAACAGGCAGTGGCCGGGGGTCTTACAGATCGAACGCGTGGCGCCACCCACTTCTATGCCCCCGGAAAGATCAATCCGCCCCCTTCTTGGACCATGTGTAAAGGGGTACAGCCTAAAACTATTGGAAACCACACGTTTTATAGAATCGGGCCTGGATCATGTCCGGACGAACTATAATGACTTTTAGCACATTTTTAAGGTTTGCATGGTGTGCATAAATGGTTTGGCTGCTGCCCGCAGTGTGTATATGGAATTTAACCGTCATTTCAAGCGAGAAATACATTTCTAATACATCACAAGCGTCCAGCAGGTCAATCGCATTATGGCGGGATTTGGCATTTTGCAGAATTCGAGCAGCAATCGGTGCACGCGCGAAGCTATAGCCTACATTACACAGGAGCGTGGGAGGTATGGAACGCCAAACCTTCCAAAATTCTATGAAGCGCCGTAGGGGACAAGATTCAGACTTTTGTACGACCCGGCATTGACGAACAAAATTATATTGCGGACGCTCATGACGTATTCCTGACGACGCGTCGTCATTGCAAACGTCCGTTAATTTTCCGCAT
Organism: Ephydatia muelleri; assembly: GCA_013339895.1. Lineage (NCBI taxonomy): Eukaryota > Metazoa > Porifera > Demospongiae > Spongillida > Spongillidae > Ephydatia > Ephydatia muelleri. Next base: position 1,891,153 of record JABACO010000015.1, read on the forward strand.
AGAAATGACAAAAACATAGTGAAGCACATCATAATCTATGCTTTATTGATGAGACAAAAAATTCCATGGTCTATCTGTGGGTTCCATGGCCCTAAACAACACGTCCATATACACCTGTAGAAATTTGATAAACATTAGGGTTTTTTCAAGACGTTTGTACATTTTTCTCAGGATCTGTGATAGTTGTGGTAAAAAAAGTTTATTATTAAGTTAACCAGATCATCGAGGCAGGTGTGTGTTACCATACAACACTCTTTTGCCTACTTCTCTAGGTTCCTGAGTCACTTTTAGTGGTTGAGGTACTGAATGTCTCCATTATTAATTCTTCACAATGATTGCATGACGTAATGGATGTTTTTAACGGCTGCAATGCTTCCCTGAATCAGACTCACTCAGGTATGTTATAACTGAGGTGCTTAGGTGCTGTACATGTGCGTAACAACCATAGCTTGACACGCATACCTAGTATATAGGGCCTAAGTGTACCGTAGATGTTCTCTCCGATCGACGTTTGCGGTGCGCTACAGTATGCCGGTAGCCAAGTTAGGTTTGGCATCCTATAAATGGCAGTCACTGTTCGTGTAGTGGCCGATCGAGGGAGATTCTTCTCATGGGGCATTGATTAATAGGACTGCTGTAAAAAAAAGCGAAGGGGGAGGGGGGACCTTTCTGGCCCGATCGATACGAAAAGCCGGGGGTGCTGTACGTTTCCACTTTCGGGCTCGATACAAAGAGCGGGCCTCAGCGGGGAAGTGGACGCCCGCAATACCAGCAGTCAACTTGGGCCTGCGTATGATCCCCCATGGGCATGGCTATGTGGGCCCGGGCCTGCATATATGGCTTGCGCTTATATATTTACCAGACTATCACCAAACTAAGAAATAGAAATAGCTCATACAACCAGCCTGCCTACAACTTTATAGGCCTAGTTGTTGTATTCGTTTTTGGACTACATGCACGGTACTATAGTTTTCAAAGAGCTTGCAATGAATGCACATGAGCTGGACAACGAGCTGAACGGACTGGACTCATATTACTGGACAGAGCTTAAAGGGCGTTTGTGTGTGTATTTGCATGTACCGGTATCTGTTTGCATGCTGTGTGTGTGCATGTGTTTGTGTACATGTGAGTGTGTGGTATGTGTGTGTAGGTGTATGCACTGTGTGGGTGAATGATGGTGTGTGTGCATGTGTGTATGTGTTGTGTGCACATGTTTGCATGTGTGTGTATGTATTCATGAGTAAATGTGTCAGTGTATGTGTTGTGTGCACGTTATGTGCACACATGCACAAGTGTGCATCTAAATCTAAAACATCACACATCTAAAACATCACACACTCACACCACACACATACCCCACACACAAACACATACCGACACACACATACCACACACACACCACCACACACCATGCACACGTGTGCATCTAAATCTAAAACATCACACATCTAAAACATCACACACTCACACCACACACATACCCCACACACAAACACATACCGACACACACATACCACACACACACACCACCACACATCATGCACACAAACACAAACACACACATATACACACACACACACACACACACACACACACACACACACACACACACACACACACACACACACACACACACACACACACACACACACACACACACACACACACACAACCACCATTCAGTTAGGGGCACAATTTGGGAGGGAGGTGTCATGCCATGACAACATTCTGCAACTGATGCCCTTTTCCAGATGCTAACAGTTTACTTAGCAGGTGCAGCTGCCCAACCACCACTAATGAAATGATCAACCACAAAGATATGAATAAAGAAATCAGAGAATGTTTACCATGTTTTACACACACACATACACACACACACACACACACACACACACACACACACACACACACACACACACACACACACACACACACACACACACACACACACACACACACACACACACCACTCACACCACACACATACCACACATGCAAACACACCACACACACAAACACACACATAAACACACACCACACACACTCACACCACACACATACCACACACACAAACACACCACACACACACACCACACACACACACACACCACACACACACACCACACACACATCCCACACACCACACACACATCCCACACACCACAAACACACACATAGTTGTATACCACACACCACACACACACACCACACACACACACCACACACATCCCACACACCACAAACACACACATAGTTGTATACCACACACACACCACACACGCCACACACACCATCACAACACACACACCATGCACACACACACACACCACAAACACAACACATCACAAAACACACACACACACACACACACACACACACACACCACACACACAGCCATCAATTGAGCTAGAACCAATTCTGCGAATTGATATTGTATAAGGATTATAATACAACCACCATTCAGTTAACCGATTATACGTGGAAGACGCAAATTTGCGTTTATACGCAGCCTGGCCGTGATAGCACGACATTTCCAGTGGATATTGTGTGTATAGAGACGGCTGTAAACAAATGATTGTTACCAACAGGGTCTATGCAAAAGTTAAATAGCTATATCATACAGTCTTCATGTAGGGGGAGGGATGCAGCGCGTGATAAGGTCTGATACTGCACACTCAGCGCACATACACGGCTATCAACACATTACTATATACGTACATTCAGCGTTTGCTACCAACGCATCCCTAAGTATACTCAGCGTACAACCATGTATGCATCCACACACAACACTAAGTCCACTCACGTACGCGCTACTGTGACCAGCTACATACATAACTACATACATATGCTCAATCAGAGACGTTATGTACAAATGATCATCTCTCGCTCAAAAGAGTTGCGTCGATCACAACCACTGCAAAACGAAACTTCATGCACAAGATCTCAAAAAATTGTCTCTCTGAAAAATTCCACGCCGTGTATGTGGTATATACAGTACAAACGTATTCTGATACCATGCATGAAAAATGATAAACATGTTACAATTCCGCGTATAGTCAGTTAAGGGGAAGGAGGAGGGAGTGAGCACATGATTTGGGAGGGAGGGTTTATGGTGTCATGCCATGACAACATTCTGCAACTGATGTCCTTTTCCAGATGCTAACAGTTTACATAGCAGGTAACCACCACCAATGAAATGATCAACCACAAAGATATGAAAAAGAGATCAGATGTTTAGGAGAAGGTTTTAGCCCTGCACACACACACACACACACACACACACACACACACACACACACACACACACACACACACACACACACACACACACACACACACACACACACACACACACACACACACACACACACACACACACACACACACACACACACACACACACACACACACACACACACAACACACACACACACACACACACACACACACACACACACACACACACACACCACACACACACACACACACACACACACACACACACCACGAACACACATAACACACCACACACACTCACACCACACCCATACCACACACACAAACACACCACACATACACACACACCACACATACACCACACACACACACCACATACCACACACCACAACACACATAGTTGTATACCACACACACACACCATGCACACACCATCACACACATACACAACACACACACCATGCACACACACCACACACACACACCACACACACCACACACACACACACACACCACACACACACACACACCACACACACACCACAGCACACACCACACACACATCACACATAGCACGAGGGGCAACACATCATTCCCACTGGAGGTGAGTCCTGCCTAATCAGGTGCTCCAATTGGCTATAGTGTTTAAATGTTATTGCTGACTGAGGAACAGTGAATAAGGCTCGGATCTGCCCCTCACGTGGTTTCTTGGATCTCAGTCATTCCTTCTACTGGTCTGAAACTGCATCTTGACTCTGCTTAATGTCAGGTAGCACACCTGTCCTGCCTCTCTACTTGCCATCGGCCAGGACACCCCAAACCCAAAGTGCTGGCTAAAATCTATGGCTGCCTGAACATGTCACTGGTGAGGTCAGTGGCTAGGGCCATCATGGCAAGAGTAAATGTGTTAGTAGAACTGTAGGTTTGTTAGCGGCATCTATTGTAAGTTAATAGAACTGTTATTAATATTGTTGCTTTATGCACGTGCGATACTGTTTCCCTAATGTCAGCACCCAGCAGCAATAATAGTGGTGTTCTTTGGGTCTAATGCTTGCAACACTTAAGCTTCAGACAAAATAAAGAATTAATAAGTATGAAGACAGCAGCTACAAAAACTAAATGCAGTACTCAGAACTCAGCACACTTGTTGTGCAGTGCATGTAGTCCCACATTGGTGCACTGAGGACCCTTAATACTGAACAGCTCACACTTAGCCATGTTCACATGGAGGCCCATTGCTGGACTCAACTCCATAACCAGATGCAATGCACGTAGTTTAGCTTGGTGGGCACCATCAAGGCAGTCAACACACAACATACATGCTAGCTGGATATCATCTCCTGCATGGAGACCAAGGAAAACAGCAGGGGATCCAGAGGGTAACTTTGCTGCACCCCAGAGCTGATCTGGTCAAGTAGGTATCATACTGAGGGGTGGGTCCCATGGCAACAAGACACTATATAGTTCCAGGTAGATATCACACTCATTGAGGACTGCAGCTACTTGCCTGGAGATAATGTTGAAGGCATTCGTCATATCCAACTTAAGCAATCCAAATTCATCGCAACACTAAGCATGAGCTACTTTCTCTGCACATGCACGACACACCCAGCTGCGGAATTAGTAATACAATAACAATAACATAGTACACATGTACACTTAAATGTATATGTATTAAAGTGTGTATATGTCATAAATAACACTAGCTACACGTACACACGGCACTTAAAAGAAGTTGTCTATCACCTCACACAATTAGATGTCTTGACAATGTGCCAAGTATAGTCGGTGGTTTGTTGTGAAAAACGATCCACGTGGTCTTCAGAAACAGCCTCGGGGCAGTGTTCCTCTAGCATGGCCTAGTCCGATCCAGAGGTCAAATTCTCAGCCCCGTCGCCCGATAAGGTCTTCCGATGAAAGCGCATCTAGCACGTACGTCCGTATATCGGTTTCAGCCAAAGATGTCCATTACCATGAGGTGGCGAGCCTACACGTACGAATCATAACGAAAAGAGCTTCGAACTCAAGAAACGTACCCGGGGGGGGGGGGGGGCGCGTTAACAAACGACAAAGAATGGAAGGAGGGGCTACACGAGTCTGGGGACTAGAAAGTCAGGTGTCTGGTCCCCATCAGAGTGATGTAATGTAACGCGATGACGCTGCCGCAATGCGCATGCGTAACAATCAATACACGGAATCGAAACTAAAAATTATACTAAAAGAGATATTTTTGTATATTATACGACAATTAACTCTCTACTCATACAGGTACTTAATAAAATTGTTGTCGTAAATTAATGATTTCATAATCTTAGCTTAAAAATACTATTGTAACTGTGAAAGTAGAATTTTGATATTCAATTCCTAGCCAGAGTTATGGGTCGATGTCCGAATTTTCTGGCAATGAATACTGCTTGAGAGCCCACATTTTCTAGGCTAAATCAGAGGCGTAGGAACGTATTTAAGATTTTGGGGGGGGGGGGGGGGGGGGGGGGGGGGGGGGGCGGACTTTGTAAAAATTATAAGCTACATTTGCAATTGCCAATCACATCCATCTACATGTGGCAGACAACCAGTTCATGATTGTGATATATAAATGCAGCCAAACATATTAAAAACCTAAATAGCAATGTTAATTGAATTGTTATTTATTGGTGCCACTTGTTTGATCCAAAGAAATTAATCCTTCTGTCATTTGCTGTTGAAAAACTTTGAGCTATTTCTTCTAAGTTGGTTTCATCAGCTAATTCTTTATAAACATGCAAAAGCATAACATTGTTTAGCCTCTCTTGTGTCATGGTATAGATCTTTTCATGCGCCGTAGGACTGAAAATGTTCTCTCAGCAGTTGCGAAGTTACAGGAATGGTCATATACCACTGGAGCAATGAATGAACTTCGCTAAACATATTCTTGATCACAAGAGATTCATTGAATATATCACATATCGTACGAATTGAGGTCACACTCTGCAGTGAGTGGCTGTATAATGCATTAGACTTCACAAGATCCGGAAGCATGGATAGTTGTACCTGCAGTCACTCAAGGTTGAGATTTTTGGAATACAGGGTTGAGACTTCATCAGGTATTTGACATGCTTGGCCATTGCAGGAGTTCAAATAATTGCTTCAATCTTTGATGTAAGGCAAAAGCCTTTCTGGTCAAATCGCCTTGTTAATTCACCTGTAAGCTCTCCATTACTTGACAATATTGTTGTCTATAGGGTTTGAAATCTTGTACTGCAATGATCCATCATCATACCTTCGTGGGATATTGCTATACCTAGGTATAGAGCTGGTGGTTCTGTTTTACCATCAGCATTTGTTATAACATTTTGATAAAAGCTTTGAAATGTTGCTGCTATATCTCGCTGTCGGACATAAAAGGCTTTAGCTAAGTGACTGCAATATTTGCATCTTGTGCTGTTATATCTTTGTTTTGAAGTGTTATGGATAGCTGCTCTGATGCACTGAACACTAAATGTGCAAGTTGTAAGCCAAAAAATGTTGAAAATTTACCCATTAATGCATGAAATCCAACAGCTTTTCTATCTTTACATGTTTCACTTATCTCATCGAGTGCTTCTAGCAAGGTTTCATAATTTTCAATCACTGCACTGATAGATGCTGTTTGACATGTCCATCGTGTTGGGCACAGTGGCTTTAGACTGGGACTATGTGGAAAATTGATATTCTGTCTTTGCAAAGTAGTAAATAAGTGATCTCTTTTTGGTGAGAGCTTTATTAGTCCCACAAGTTCAAATACCAAGTCAAGAGCATCTCGTACTAGTTTGCTTTGCCGACTTATGTCCTGAAGGCAGAGGTTAATGCAGTGTGCCAGGCAGTGCACAGGTCTCTCTTGTTTCATCAGCAATGATGGTGAACCACTTGCATTCTTTGACTTCTTTTAGCACATATCTTAGAACCTGTTGCCCCATCAAGCAAATCAGCTCATTTATTACTTCAGGGGACTGGTATACAGATGTTTTACATCACCGCTACGTAGCGGTGCATCCGCAGCTGTGGGAATCAGGGTCTAAAGCAAAATGTCGAATTTTTGGAAAGTTTGGCGTTCCATAGGGAGGAGGGTTAAAATGAATACCGGCACCTACGGCGGCATTGTCATGCCGACCACTGAACCTCCTGAAATATTCAAAAAGTTCCACATGCTGTTACATGCAATTAAAGCGGGCGGTGAGGTTTGAATGGCTTCTTTTGCCCCGCGTTGCATGCACTGTATGCGGCACGCGTGCATATAGATGGGTATCAGATACGAGACCCATGACCAATCATCAGTACCGTAACTGATCGGCATGATGTTCAGCGGTGACGATATTATATACATTCCCCCGCACGCATGTATTTGACAAATCATTATTCCATGCCGTGCAATATTTTGTTGCGTACAGCCTGATAATGCGTAAAACACAAGGGGTCATCGTTCATGCCATGCATCACTGCGCATATGCACTGACGGTATTGATGCACTTTATGAAACGGTACATGCACCGCGCGGAAATAGAGGCGCGCATGCACGTTGACGAACGTTTCGGGTATGCATGAAATCTTCAATCCCAAAAAATGTTCTTAATTGCCTGTGTTGCAAAATGATGTATGAGGTGACTATAATGGACCATACACAAAGCATTATTTATTGGCCGTCTTGAAATATGTCACTTCAATTCTTTAGGTACATGTATGAAAATGTAATCAAAATTTGTTGTGTGACCCTGTGCTTGTGCATGTACTCAACAGCCACAAAGAAACCAGGCACCACTGGGGTCATTTGACATCAAGTCACTCAAAAAATTAGACACTACTGCCGTGTTCCAAAATTAGTTCCAACTACCCATATTTGTTCATCCTCAAACACCTATGTCTTATAACTATTAATGATTTGAATGTATTGCAGTCATATACCCATTCACATATAGTGCATCTAAGTCAGAAGGTGACATCAAACAGTATGCTTTACCCATGAAGGATACGTCTTTTATTGATGTTCTTTCTCTAATAAGTCAGGAGATCCACTTCTTCAACAAATCATTTTGATAGGTTACAGCTTTCTTGAATTCCATAAAACTTTCAGTATACAACCCATCATTACAAATCACAAAGTCACAACCACAAACCTCCCTTAATGGACTTACTATTATATTGATGAGGCTGTAGCCACAAATCTACCATCACATTTCTGCTTAGTGTAAACATATGCAGAAATTGGCGGTCACCAGTAAAGTGATGGTGTTAAAAGGACGTCCTATAGCAAATTTTCCATTGCTATTACATAGGGTAGTGTAATTTGAATTTGTGTTGAATTTGTAAGTAGTAATGTTTCTAATTAATTCAAAACAAAATTAGAATTAAAGCTATTTAAATCCATGGAAATTGACTACTCTTGAATTTTATTAACTAACCACTTGCTATTAAACTTTTGCCACTTTATTTATATATGTTTAGTAAGGTTGTTTGATGCAAAAGTGCAAACATATAATTTATCATTACATTGAAGAGTTCAGTAATAATATAGTTTCCCATAGACATGTACACAAAATAATAATTTTTTTCTGACCTAATTATTGTATTCCACTGTTCATTAAAATATACTCTTAACAACAAATTGAGTTCCCACCTTTTATTATGATTTGCAGCACATCTTTATGCCATTTGTTTTATCCATTACATTGACTTTTCTGGTTTGGAGAGCCTTCAATGTTAAGTCACCGGCGCCATCTTGATAATTAATGGTCATCAAGGTTTCAATTGAACATAACAGTCAGGTGTCCAACAGGGAGATCCACTGGGCCCACTCCTGTTTTCACTTGTTTTGATCATTCTTGTCAAAGCCATCTATGGCATCTATCTCCTTTATCATGCCTGGTACATGGACGATGGGGTCCTTGCTGGCCCAAGGGCTGCCTTATGTAGGGCTCTCACACTCCTTCAATCAGAGGGACCAGCACTGGGAACTTTCATCAATCTGTCCAAATGTGAAGTCTTCAGTTCCCACTTACTTGACTTCTTTCCATCCAGCACGATGAGTTCTGATCAGCCAAATTTGGAGCTCCCATAGGGAGTAAAGAATTCTATTCTTCCTTTGTTTCCAAGAGCCTCAAAAATGTTGCAGATCTGTGGTCCCAACTGGAAGAGGTTGGCCTGATTGATCCTCAGGTTGCCCTAATTTTGCTTCGCCTTTGTGGTGCATTTTGCAAGCTTGCTCATTTACCTCATGCAACCCCTATCTCCCTCAAAAGGATGCTCTTACTGTCTTTGATGAAGGTGTCCGAATGACGTTTTGCATGTGCACAGGTGTGGATGCGTCCAATGACGCTTGGCAGCAGGCTCAATTGAGTTTGTGAAATGGAGGTCTGGGTTTGCGATACTTGTCTCTTCACTCACCAGCTAATTTTATTGCTTCCCTCTGTTCGGTGGGTTATGGATCGCATTCCACTTTACACTTGTCCCAGGCAATTGATAGGTTCAACTGCTTGGTTGCACCAAGTGATGGTATCAGTGCTGAAGCTCTTCTTTCATCCTTTTCTGTTTATCAGAAGGCTCTTTCAGAGAAACTGGATGATAACCAATTCAACCTACTGCTAAATTGTTCATCAGTGGCAGGTAGGGCTCATCTATTTTCAGTTTGTCCGCTTTTGCTGCTTCATGGCTTTCCGTCCTTCCTTCTGAGGGTCTTGGGTTACACTTGATTGCTCCCATTTTCCAGGTCTTAAAGTGGTGGCTTGGTTTAGATACCTCAGGGGGTTCTCAGTGCATTGGAAGTGCACTCAATCATCTAGGCCATCATGCAGTCACATGTAAACATGGAGGAGATGTGGTCACCAGACACAGCAGACTTCGTGACTGCATTGTGGAAGTGTGTCGCCGTGCCCACATTGGAGTATGGGTAGAGGTTCAACAACCTTACCCCCAGCCACAGGAAGACCTGCCCAGCTGATATACTGATCCCATGCAATTGGGTCATGGGCAGGACAGCAGCCTTGGATGTGTCTGTCACATCACTGCTTAATCCGCAAACCTTATTGAAAGCGTGAGTGACAGCCACTGCTGCCGCACTCACCACTGAAGCAAGAAAACATAAAGAAAACAACCCTAAGTGTTCTGAGCTGGGTTGGGCTTGCATTCCTGTACTGGCTGAAAGTTATGGGGTAAAGAAGCCACACAACTGTTTTACACAAATGCCTCAAGAATTGCCACCCTGAGCAGCAAACCTAAATCTGTAACCATGAATGACGTTTATGGCCATCTTAACTTACAACTGGTTAGGGCAAATGCCACATTCGTCCTAACCAGGTTAATGCCACCATTTTATTGATTTGTTGTTTGTCTGTGTGTAGATGTTATGATATGTAATACAAAAAAAAACATATGTTTAACTTTAAGAATAAAATAAATAAAAATTAATAAAATCCTGAAGTTTATTAAAGCACAACAGACACATATACATGCACATTTATACACCTGTTACACATGTGTCAAGAACAATAGTATACTCTCTACACACAATCGACTTTCCTGTCTCTCTGCACATGCAGATCTATTCCACATATGCCCGGCTATGCAAATTTGATCTATTTCACACATGCACATGCATGTTTGAAGGCCCCTGATTTAAAGAGTTTCTTTTGAGACATGACTGCATCTCTCATCAGTAATGTGTCCCACAGGACTGGTTTTTACTCTCTAAAACAAATTGAAGGACAAGTGCCATATTATCTGTGTACACTTACCAAAGGAGGGGCCTTACCTAGCAGGATAGGGAAAAAAATCATTGCCAGAGGCCAACACAGCAGCACCCTTCCAAAATATAAATACACTTACCGTATCTGCCTAGTACATCCTTTTCATCAAGCAGAGGCAGTGTTAACTGTATTCAAGGAATTAATTGAGTGTACAAATACTCCTACGAAAGGGTATTGATGTGAAGCACAATATGTACTTTGTACTTATTGTGAGGGCTGGGAACAGCAATCCGATGAGTACATGTACACTCGTTTAATACCCTGCATTCACTAATGTGACATGGCCCGAACATGCAAAATTTTGCTGCTGATGAAAGCAGGTCTGTAAGACCTAGGTTGCCCATGGCGATGAACCTACTGTGCAGTAGTTTAGGGTCCTGTGGTAAATTTACACAGACATACTGATGTAATCTGGTGGCATTCAGCACTGCTGAAGCATCTGGTCCCCAGACTGATACTGAAACAAGCTAGTAAGAATATCACTCTACCAAAAGTCTAACATAAAAAAAACAGGCTCGAACGGGGAGTCGAACCTTTAGCCTACGTGGCTACTGGAAAGTGCTATCTTTGAAGGCGAGAGATGCAAACCAACTGTTTAAGTATATCAAAATAGCCATTTTGAGCGTACACGTCAGCGTGGTTGTGTCTACGCGCTTCACATATCAGGCGAGATGCTGGTAGGCTGATCGACATTGCCACTCGTTCAGTGCAGTACTGATATGGGATAGCGCTGTACTCCGACATCCGGCGGGTTGCCACAGCGCACGATAGAGTAGGCTTTACGGGACGTGAAAACTATAGCTTTATAAACTGAAGTTAGGTTGGAGCGATCCCAGTTCCTGAACAAATACTCTATTGTAACAACCCTCCAAGTTCAGTTACCATAAGGAGGGTCTGGGGAAGGGGGAATCCCTACCAATCCGTAAGCTGTTACTTATGTCATTCCTAGACTAGCACTCATTATTAACATATCATTAATGATTAATTTGCGAGTTCCAGTTGGTGAGAACAGAATTAAAACGTGTCCTAATGCATTATGATATCATTGCTAATTTCAATTATAAATGTTATCTTGATTTTAGATAAACGATGCTTAATATGAATGTAATGAAGCACACATATTATAATCAGACACATTTTTAGTACGTAGTAAACCTGTTTACAATTCAATTAAAAAATAAAAGCAAGATGACCGACCAGCTATGAGCTATTTCTGATATGACTCACCATCATTAAAATGTGTACTTGAGGACTGTGAGATAAAATAAATCTATTTAATTAAAATCAAACAGGTGTGATTAGCTTACATGAAATTAATCTTCATCAGCACAATATGACAACATAGCAGCACCTGTTTCTCCATAAACACAGTAGATGTGAAGAGTACAGCTAGTCATCAAGAGCAGAATTAGCTTTAGTTATGTAGATTCTTACTGTGAATAGTGATGTCACGTATATACATGTATAAACGCAACAGTAATCCTGAAGACTTACATTTTGCCGCACCGGTGATAGACCTGCGGCGTGTGAAATTCACAGTAGTTCGCCGAACTTATGAATGTATGGTGCATGTACCGCAGGTGCACGTATGGATCAATACAAGGAGGAAAAATCACATTGTTAAAATAAAAACATTTCGCACAACTCAAACTTTCTCGAAGAGAATGTTTTTATCATTCATGTCACAGTTGACATTCTTGTGTGTTTAATAAAACATTGTATGCAGATTACCGCATAGCCGATTATAGGAACAGTGAACAAGGCCGTGGATATGATGAGAAAGGCATTAAAACCAATCGCTGAAGAGCCACCACTGGCTGAGTCGGTGTTGATTATGGTAGAACATGCAGTAGATCGGTAACCTGTCAAAAGCCTGACTTGGGGCCATTCAGGGAGTTTGAACTGTGCTGTGTTGTAGATAGTTACGTATTTGTTGTTGACATATGCAGAGATGGCCCATACATACGCGGTCATCGTGTTGTTTTTTCCACATTGAATTTCAAACATACTCTAAAATTTGATTTGATTATAATATGCATTTTTCATGAAAACATTAAGTACCCTTTTACTAAAATCAAGACATTTAAATTAATTTCAACCACGCATAATTAGCGGTAAAATTATTCATTAATGAGATGACGCAAGCACGGGTGCTTCATTCCATTGAAAAGTTGGGCATTAGGTTTCGTCCCCATCCCCAGTTTGGAGACAGGCAACTGAACCCTAGTTACCGCATGGCACTGGAATGTGGCTTATCCGTACAACGTAAGCTCACTATGAGTTGATACTTCGGTCAGGCGTCCTTCGAGGACTAATACAGTATAAGTTTCATCTTTGTTGTATTTACATACGCGAGAAGAGAGGGCCGAGACTAAATGCGCTTTATTTTGAGTTGTTCGTGTCACTAGGCTTTTTTGAGAAATCCGCCAGGCCAATTTAAATAACTCTTTTAGAAACGTGTACTCAAAAGATGGCTGTATTTGGTTCTATTTAGGGTGTAATGGGGCTTATTTTCTGTGCGTCGTGGCAACGCTTTGAACAGGGCAGATTTTTTACGTAGCGAAGTGGTCCTCTCATAATGTACATGTGAGACTTAAGTATAACTGTTACTTATATGGATATACTGACACACATATACGTGGGGAAAAAAATCACACACTATTCTTTGCGTTTTCCTTTTCGGCTTTGCTTTTCTGGCCTCAAAGACTTCAGTCTGGGACACACACTCAGGTAGTGTTCTTGCATAATGCACTTTAGCCTCTGTACTTTGTTAGCCATACTGTCATACGTCCTGTACAACGTATAGAGTAGGCTTTACAGTTACTGGACGTGAAAACTAACTTTATAAACTGAAGTTAGGTTTGAGCGATCCCAGTTTCTAAACGAATACTTTATTGTAACAACTCTCCAATCAGTTACCATAACGAGGGTCTGGGGAAGGGGGGAATCCCTTCCAATTCCGTAAGCTGTTAGACTAGCACTCATTATTAACGTATCATTAATGATCCTATATTTTGTATTACCTTAGATTACTTGGATTGTAATGTTGCTCAATTGTGCATCGATATCAAGCTTTCGTTGATTTTTGTTGAACATTAACAATAGCATTGAATGCGTCGTGAAAGCTTCGAACAAAAACTGAGACTGCCCGATTCGCGAACGTTTCAGTATAATTGACATGCAAATGTGGATTATAAACCTCATACGAGCGTATTTCAATGCCTATAATTTGCGAGTTCCAGTTGGTGAACAGAACTAAAACGTGACCTAATGCATTATGATGTCATTGCTATTTTCAATACATTCGTTGCTAAATAAATTCGTTTATGAATAAATTATACAAGATAGAAATTAAAATGTTATCTTGATTTTAAATAAACGATGCTTAATATGAATGTAATAAAGCACACATATTATAATCAGACACATTTTTAGTACGTAGTAAACCTGTTTAAAAAATTAAAGCAAGATGACCGACCAGCTAGGTATTTAGCTATTTCTTGACTCACCATCATTAAAATCTGTACTTGAGGACTGTGAGATAATTTAAAACAGGTGTGATTAGCTTACATGAAATTAATCTTCATCAGCACAATATGACAACATAGCAGCACCTGTTCTCCATAAACACAGTAGATGTGAAGAGTACAGCTGGTCATCAAGAGCAGAATTAGCTGTAGTTATAGATTCTTACTGTGAATAGTGATGTCACGTATATAATACTGCACCAATATCAGCTGAAAGGTTTTCATTCTGTGTTCCTTCCTCATTTTGAACATCATCTGGCAATGTAGTACATTTATCAGTCAGTATATTTGAATATGGGAAAGTTTCCGAGAAAAGGGAGGGACCTAGCGTGTATTATAAAAAAGCATAATAAAAATGCCTTACGTTTGAAATGCTATAACTTCCGAAGGGTTAACGCTATCGTCTTCCTATTTTCAGCACTTCATATTACACCATTTCTCTATGGTAAAATACTTTTGGGGATCTTGCACTTGCTCCTTGCCAGTATTGCAACGTTCGATACCCCACCGGGTTCAAACCCGCCATAACTTTCTGTAGGAGTAATGAAATCGCTTCAAATTCGGTATGTAGGTAGAGAGGTCCTATACCTATCGATTTGTTCTGTTCGTTAATTTTTATGCCATCTGTTACGGAGATACAGTTGAATAAACTACGTGCACGTTTTCCCGCTTGATTCGCGCCAATGTAATAATCCCCGCCTCCCCATACATTGAGCGGAGCGCAATTTGCCCAAATGATTGGCGCGAAACGAGCGCGAAAATGTGCACGTAGTTTGTTCAACTGTATCTCCGTAACGGATTGCATAAAAATTAACGAACAGAACAAATAGATAGATATAGGACCTCTCCACCTACAAACCGAATTTGAATCGATTTGATTACTCCTACAGAAAGTTATGGCGGGTTTGAACCCCTTGGGGTATCGGACATCGCGATACTGGCATGGAGCATGTTCAAGATCCCAAAATGTATTTTACCATAGAGAAATGGTGTAGTATGAAGTGCTGAAAATAGGAAGACGATAGCATTAACCCTTCGGAAGTTATAGCATTTCAAACGTAAGGCATTTTTATTATGCTTTTTTATAATACACGCTAGGTCCCTTTTCTCGGAAACTTTCCCATATATTATTCAACACTTGTTGACTAGAGCCATTGTGCTACAGTTTCTTTTACGTTCATGATGCAATTTTTCCCTTATATCAGTTTTTGGAGGCTGTACAATCCCTTCTCACGGATCACAATAATCGAGTAAGGACCTGTCCATCTCATTGCCACTGGTATAATCCGGTTATCACTATAACGTTGTTCAGAATATGTTATCGTGTATGTGCTCATCCCAATCATCATGTTGATACTTCACAATAGCATTGGTCACTATCTGATTCATCCTCTCATCACGGCCATCTATTTGACACTGAAGCATCCAAACCTTGTTATGGCTAAGATGAGAAAATATGCTACACCATCAGCTGATTTTGTTGGAATAGCTTACCGATTAAATGAAAGCCGTAATATACAGTGTAATCAGATTATTCTATTTATAGTGCCTGCTAGTTTCGATACAGATGTTTACATGTCCTGATCACATTACGAGTTCAATGGCTTCAACTGCATGCATGTATGTGTTGAATTCTAGAACAAGCTCTTTAAACTCTGCTATGAGATTGCCCGCTCGATGTTCCATAGAGATGAATGGCTATCAGATCTCGTGCGCTTATTCTGCAATCTCACTACAACTGTCATGAGTAATACATGCATGTAGCTGAGCAGCGGCCATACATTTGCTGTTGTGTACATAGTATAGGGCAGGGGGTGAGGGGGCCGGGCGTCGACCTGAGTAGGGCGCCTAAATGCCTAGAAATAACATCAACCCCTTACATGATTGGAGCCCGATTAATCGGGAGTTTAGCTAGAAACTTCCATATCGGATTCGACCTCGACTATGGATGTCATGAAAAACACGCGACTTGCTTCTAACTAGACTCCCGATGTTCGGATAGTTCAGCTTGTTTAAACCGAACGAGAAGACCAAAATGAGCACTGAGTTTGGTCATCGTTTATGTGGCAAAACCGAGAACAAGAGGTTCGGCCCGTCCTCGTACCCAGTCCCGGAAAAGGAACACTTCTAAAGAATGAAAACCGCGCCAATAGGTTTGGCAGTTTCATTTTTGTGATCTCGAGCTATGCATTGTGTTACAGTAACTAAAAATAAGATTTGGGTTGTATAAAACGCACGTTGCAAACGTTTTCTTATTATTCTTCATTTAACGTATAGCCTCTGAACAAAGTACACGACTATAGGATTTGGAATGAGATACGATTCCTGGCGTTAAGTTTCATGCAGTCAGTAAAGCTAAAGGCATAATTTCCGGTCGACGTTGAAATGTGACTATACATATACATACGGCAACTGGCAGCAGTTTAAAACCATAGCATGCACACATGCAGCCGAACTTTTTAAGAGCGAGCTCAGTAGATGTTTATATAACGACGGCATTTCAGCGCTCATCATCCAGGTCCGATTTTATAAAACTTGTGCCCTCCAATAGTTGCAGTCGGTTTACGACCCCTGGCCCAAGAAGGGGGACTGATCTTCTTGTAGGCATAGTAGTGGGTGGCGCCATGCGTTCGATCCGGAAGTTTCCGAGCCACTGCCTTTCTGGCGATCGCAAGAGCCGTCCGAAATTGCGGGTCCTTGACGGTGACAGCTAGCATTTTGGCTAAATTCGGATTACCCGCGTTCCAAACCTCGAACTGAGTGGGTTTCTTACACACCTGCTCGACAGTACCGCCCCACCACAGGGACCCTTTGGGAGGCCAGTTCACCCGGTTGATGATGACCGACGCAACAGCTTCCATCCCGACTCTCCCTTCTCCGCGAGCCTCTCCCCACAGGGTTCGAGCCAGCACGTCCACGTCTTCTCCCATGGCCACACAGCAGGCGCTGGCTAGGAGGACTGCGCACAAGCCGAACACACTCCACCGGACCATACTTTTATTCTTCTCTTGTATTTTGATTTAATCCAGTGCACTGAAGTATTCTTCACTGGCCCAATTGATATATAAAGGCCACGGTAATCCGAAAACTTACAATTTTGCCGCACCGGTGATAGACCCTGCGGCGTGTGAAATTCACAGTTCGAACTTATGAATGACGGTACATGTACCGCGCGGAAATAGGTGCACGTATGGTTCAATACAAAGAGGAAAACAAATTAGAATCACGGGACATTTCGCACCACTCAAACTTTCTCTAAGAGAATGTTTTTATCATTCATGTCACAGACGACATTATTGTGTGTTTAATAGTCGGCTATGCGGCATAGCCGACTAAAGGAACAGTGAACAAGGCCGTGGATATGATGAGCAAGGCGTTAAAACCAATCGCTGCAGAGCCAACACTGGCTGAGTCGGTGGAGCCACCACTGGCTGAGTCGGTGTTGATTATGGTAGAACAGTAGGGTATGGGCTGTTGGCCGCACAACACCTTTGGACCAAAAGCATAGCAGCAGCGCCATATTGCTCGAGAGCGGTGATGGCAGCGAGGCATTCAGGGGAGCAGTAGGTTGCATTGGAGCAAGATGTGAACACAGCTTGCGAGAGTGAAGAATCGGTGTCTTTTGTATACAGCGACGAGCAGTTTTGTTTATTAAACGCTCCACAGTAGTCTCGTTTCCAGACCCAAAAGTTACGCTTTTCGCGTAGCGGTGATTCACCCGCAGCGTAACTTTGGGTCTGGGAACGAGACTAGCGCCCCCACCCCCACAGTGCAATGTAGAGTATGCATTGGCGGCCGGTACGTCATAGCAGTGCTCGAGCAAGGCGTACAAGGAATGGCACTCCGTGATACATGAATGGTTGTCGATGGCAGCTTGGAACTAACATCTCCTATTGCTAATGTAACATGCATGTCATCGTGTCTTTATATATGGTGTAATTGTATCTACGGAACAGCTGGAAACATGATTAGTTGTGTTGTCATAGTTATGGTGTGAATCAAGTTGTACTGATTGATTGTATTCACTTGAAACTGAGTAACTGAGTCAAGTTGGTTTACAGAGTCTTACATTGGTAGCAGAGAACGGTTCGTTTAGCGGAAATGGCGACAAATCATTTTAGTGTGCCAAAGAGTTTCTCGTCCGGAGATGCGGCTGAGTGGTTTAAGCGTTTTGATATATGCAGCGCGGCGAACAAGTGGAGCGAAGAGACGAAAGCGTTAAAATTGCCAACCTTGCTGGAGGGTGAAGCTTTGGCAATATGGCTTGCACTAGACGAGGATGTGCAAAAAGAGTACGACCAAGTCAAAGCAAAAATGGTTAAAATGTCTTTTGCCAACCGAATTTTTGACGCTTGAACGGTTTCATCAGCGGAAACTGATACCGGGAGAATCTTTGTCGGTTTTCCTCTACGACCTCAAGAAGCTTCTTCAGCACGCAATGCCAGACGTCACGGCGGACGTTCGGAGCCAGCTATTGTTGCATCAACTTTTGGTAGGACTTCCGACGGCAGTTAGTAAGCAGTTAAGAGCGAATGGAGATGTAAACGACTTGGAGAAAACCATTGAACGCGCGCGGCTGTTGCTGTCCTTGGAAGAAGAACGTCCTACGGCCGTGGCAACAGTGTCAACAGCACTCAGTGAGGTAGAGCTGAAGCTGCGCAAGCAGGTTGATGAGCTGGCAGAGCAAGTGGCCGCTCTTCGAGGAGAAAAGTCATTACCTCGCTCCGTCACTTGCTACCATTGCAATCAGCAAGGACACGTGAAGCGAAATTGTCCCGCTCTGAAAAACAGACCACTTCAGTCAAGAAAATGTTTTATTTGTGGGCGTGCAGGACATATAGCCAAAAACTGTCTCAGGAAAACTTCAGTGGGGTGTCCGCTCAAGGTCGGAGCGGCGCGGACATTCCAGTCGCCAGTATAGCTCCGTTTGACGTCACCATGGTAACTACCACGAAGAGTAAGTTAGCTACATGTATTCTAAAAGGAGAGTTATGCGGGGTGCAAGTCAATATAATGCTTGATTCGGGGTCATCAGTATCTTTGATAAGGCAAGATATAGCAAGGAAAATAACGCCAGTGCAGGTTACGAAGCAGAGCGACTCAAATAAGATTACACTATAGTCACAGCTTCGGGTGCTGCGTTGCCAATCCTTCAGCAAGTTGAAGCGAGAGTGAGCTTTGATGGTCTGGAGTCTCCTGTGTCTCACAGTTTTCTGGTAGCTAAGAGCCTCATCTCACCAGTCATAGTGGGGGTTGATTTTCTTCAACAGCAACATCTTTCATTGGATTTTTCTTATTGCCCTGTTCGAGTACATCATAGTAGTCAGGAAGCAGCATCACATAATAGAGAGGTTGCAGTGTCATCCCGGGAAGAGCGGCGGCCATGTTTTTTGGTGTCTCCAGTTCAGTTACAGGTCAGTTGTAAATAATCTGTTACAGATTGGAAACATTCTGTAACAGAACTGGAGACACCAAAAAACATGGCCGCCACTCTTCCCGGGATGACACTGCAACCTCTCTATTCAAGTTCGGAACAGAAGAAGTATTCCTCAACTACAGCTGCAATTTCCTCTAAAAATGCAGGGCCAGAAGGTAATGAGGATCTTCAAATCGAGCAATGTGCCATTCCGAAGTTCAAGAAAACAGATGACGTCACACTGCCTGAAGTGGAAGATAAAACATTACGGCAGCTTCTTGAGAAATACAAGGATCTTTTTCAAAATTCTCCAGGGGTTACTACTCTCACACATCATTTCATTCCAATCTCTGGATCACCTATCAGGGTACCACCTCGCCGTATTCCAGCAGAGTATCGACAGGAAGTGGACAAGCTCATCAAGGATATGCTAGCTGAAGGCATATTAGAGGAAAGCAGCAGTCCGTGGATGGCCCCAGCAGTGTACACCAAGAAAAAATCTGGCGAGATTCGACTCTGTGTCGATTATCGTGCCCTGAACAAAAACACGGTGAAAGATGCATATACCCTCTGCCACTTCCAGATGAGGTTCAAGATAGATTGTCAGAGTGTGGAATGTTTTCCACGTTAGATCTGCAGTCTGGGTATTGGCAGCTGCCAGTGCATCATAGTGATTGTGAAAAAAACAGCCTTCTGTCCTGGACCAGGTCTAGGATTGTTCCAGTTTCTGAGAATGCCTTTTGGACTGTCAGGTGCACCAGCGTCTTTCCAGTGTCTCATGAATAAGTTGTTTCGTGATGTGAGCTTTGTCACAACTTATCTTGATGACATTCTCATCCATTCGAAGACTCAAGCTGAGCATGTAGGCCATCTTGCTGTAGTACTGAATCGTCTTAAGGATGCTGGGCTTACTTTACGAGGACACAAGTGCAAGATAGGTCTAACAAAGGTGCACTATCTGGGACATGTTTTTACAACTGAGGGAGTGGCTCCAGATAGAGGAAAGGTACAAGCTGTGAAGGACTGGCCAGTACCTTCGGATGCTTCAGAAGTATGTCAGTTTCTGGGACTTGCGCAGGTACGTGCTGAATTTTGCAAACATTGCGGCTCCCCTGCATCAGCTGACCGAGAAGGGTACAATGTACAGCTGGACTCCAGAATGTGACGCATCTTTCAATGCCTTGAAGAAACAGTTAACTCAGGCACCCATCTTGGCATACCCCAAGTTTGGCTCTGGAGCTGGTCAATTTGTTCTGGCTACCGACGCTAGCAACACTGGAATAGGTGCTGTGTTAGAGCAGGAGGGGCGTGTTGTTGCATATGCTAGTCGTACCCTTTCAAAGTCTGAGAAGAATTACAGCGTCATCCAAAAGGAGTGTTTGGCAATCGTTTATGCAACTAAGCAGTTCCGCCACTATCTGCTAGGGAGACCTTTCACTGTTGTGACTGATCATGCACCGTTACAGTGGTTATCTGCTCAGAAAATGGAGGGTCTTCTATGTCGGTGGGCATTGGCATTGCAAGAGTACGACTTCCACATTGAATACAAAAAGGGTAGCAGTAATAGCAATGCTGATGCTCTTTCAAGACGTCCAACTTACCAACCATCTGACGTGGTATCAGCAGTGAGAACTGAAGTAGACATTGCAGCCCTTCGTTATGCACAAGAACATGACCCTCATCTGAATCAAGTTTTGTCATCTGTCTCTGGTTTTGTTTGCATATCGCACAGCTATACATTCCTCTACTGGAGTGTCCCCATTTGCATGATGTTTGGTCGACAACCAAAACTGCCTCCATCCACCAATGCCTTTGATGCTATGACCTACTCCAAGTCATTATGCGCAAAGCTTGACCATCTTAAAGACTTCGTAGATACTCACCTACAGCAAGCTGCTCAGCATCAAAAAGCTGCATATGACAGGCACACAAAAGTTAGATCGTTTCAGGTAGGGCAGCCTGTTTGGTTGTCAGTTCCAACAGCAGGAAAGTTGGATCCCAGATGGGAGGGAAAGTGGAAGGTTACAAGAATCATGAGCCCAGTCACGGTTGAGATAAGCGATGGGAACAGAGTAAGAGTTGTCCATGTTAATAGAATGCAACCTCGACTACAATCAGGAACAATGGAGCAGGCAGAAGAAGGACACAGGAAACCCTGGAGCCCTCCTCAAGTACATCATTTTTTTGAAGATGATCTTAATGTGGACAATCAATCTGACAACCAAGAACAGAGGTATCCTAGGCGTGATCGCAGGTTACCAGAGAGATATGGTGTTTATTTCTGCCATGCTTGTGGACAAGCTAGTTCTAAGCAGGGGCAAGTGTAACATGCATGTCATCGTGTCTTTATATATGATGTAATTGTATCTACGGAACAGCTGGAAACATGATTAGTTGTGTTGTCATAGTGATGGTGTGAATCAAGTTGTACTGATTGATTGTATTCACTGACTTGAAACTGAGTAACTGAGTCAAGTTGGTTTACAGAGTCTTACATTAAATACGTTGATAGGTATTCGCTACTGGGAGCTGTGACAGTGTTCAGTATGGAAGAACACTGCCCTATGAGCTGCTGACCACACAGTATCTTATAGGCCCATTGAGTAAATAATCATGCACTACAATTTACCCTTCGGAGGTTTCCACAGACTCGATTGAAGATGCATACGAAGGGCTGCATTTACTGGAGTCGTTGCACGTCCAGTGAATCAAAATAGAGTCAAAGACATGTGGTATAAATGCTAGAGTTATGAAATTGTCCACACTCTTGAGTAAACTGTTTAGCGTAGAATGGCAGTGGCGGATACAGGGGCAAACCCGGCCTATGCCCCCCCCCCCCCCCCCCCCCCCCCCCCCCCCCCCTACCCCCCCTCCCCCCCAACTAATAAGGATACGCCTCCTGTCCATTGTAATGAATTTAATCACATGTCATCAGCGTAGCTCGTGCAGGCTAGACCTGTTAAATATCACCCCTGACACGTGGCCCTTTTTCTATTGTGCTTTTGAGCGTTCAGTTCGTACATTGCGAATTTCAATTGCCGTCAGGAAAGTAGTCCGCCGTCATCCGGATCCCATGGCTAAGCGTCAGCTGACTATTGCTGAAGTGTTTGCCATATCGAGAAATTGGCGGTCAAAATGATTACGCGGTATTTGGTCATTGCGTAATTCAATGTCCATAGAAAATGTATGGACGCATTCAGAAAACTGCAGCTAACTGCAGAAAAAAAAAACAAATATTGACTAGCTGCTCTCGGATTTGCAATATGGGGACTAGTTGACATATTTTGTGTAGTTTTTCGCAACTTAAGTACCTATATCCGCACTTCCACATTAAGGTTTCCAATGTCCATTCATTTTTTCTCATTTCCTTATTCAGTCATCAATAGTTTCCAAACCAAATGACATTTTCCTTACCTGCTCACGGATTACATGAGAGTAATCAATGAACTTATTTATCATTATTTTTTCAGAGCTTAGGGCCTTCAAATCGCACTTTCCTTGAATGGTTAGTGAGATACACCCCACATTCAATGTGCCTACCACGATCATCACGTGCCACCCTATCGTCAGTCAGCCGTGCCCAGACCTGGTTGTTTTTTGATGTTGTATTAATGACCAATATGTACTGACTTAGCATGACCCCTTGTAAGAGTGGGCACTAATTGGGATTATATGTTGCAAAGACGGAGGTGGCGATTACACAGAGGAGTTTGCCACTTATAGAATCGACACAGGAGTGCCTGGGCATGACAACCAACCAGTCTTTTTCCGGAAGCATCTTGCACGTCTCAGAGTCCTAGGTTAGCATGAATGTGACACATACATGATTACAGTAGCTACGTCCGTAATAGGCTAAATGGTTGTGTAACTGTACTATACCGGAGCATTAGTACAAACAAGCAGGCCCGTAGCCACGAAGTTAGGCGGGGCGGGGGGGGGGGGATCGATTAATACTTCTGAAAGCATTTATCCGGGGGCCCAAATACGAGAGCGGTGGGGGAGGGGGGGGGGGGGGGGGGGGGGGGGGGGGAAGTCCCGTCAGGTTCCCCTCACGTTTAACGGGCCAAATACGAAAAGGGAGACACCTTCGGGCCTAATGCATTTTTATGAGTACCATAACTAGAAGAGGCGGAGCTCAAGCATCGAACGGGGGAGGGGGATCCCCCCCTGGCTATGGGCCTGATAAGAGCTCACACATAGTGAGGTTACGTCATAGATCTCTAAACTATCTACATGTATGGTAAAGTCTGGTACAAACGGTGGAAGCATCAAATGTACAATAGCAGTCATACACTGGCGGTACGCACTTTATTGACCTTTCCCATTGACTTATTAAAGATTCCACACTTTTAACTTTGCAACAGTTAGTCCAACTTTAAGTTGAGGTGCATAAGATTTGTGTCAACTATAACATTTGAAAACTACCATGTTTTCTCTGCCCCATATGTGTATGTACATGCATGTACATGTAAATGGGACAGTTTCCACGAAAACGGCCCATCACATATATATAATACATGACTGTATTAAATGTTATAAAAATTCTTTGCGTTTGAATCATTATAACTTCCGAATTATTAAAGCTATCGACTTCCTATTTTCAACACTTTTGGGGGCCTTGCACTTGACTGTGCAAGTATCGCAACGTCCAATACCCCACCGGGTTCAAACCTACCATAACTTTCGGTAGGAGTAATCAAATCGCTTCAAATTCGGTTTGTAAATAGAGAGGTCCCTACATGCACATTTTCCCGCTTGATATGGCGGGACACAATTTGCCGTGATACGTACAAGAACCTCTGTACCCACAAACCGAATTTTAAAAGCGATTTGATTACAGGAGAACCGAAAGGTATTTGGCGGGTTTGAACCTAGTGGGGTATTGATCATACAGTGCAATACCCCAAAACGTATTTCACCATACAGAAATGGTGTAGTATGAAGTGTTGAGAATAAGAAGTCAATAGCCTTAACCGTTTGGAAGTTATAGCGATTCAAACGCAAGGGAGCAATTTTGTGGAAACTGTCCAATATATCTATGTTCTTGACCTTCATGCCTTCTCAGCCTTGTAGAGACTCACTGATGGAAGAACCATGTGTGTAGCTATGTTGGTGATTCAGTGTCATCTCTCTTGAACTATTCAGCATGCTCCCGCCTGAAAGAGTGCTGCAAGATGTAAAATAGGTCACAGTCAAGTTGAACTTTGATTTAGGAGTATTGGAGTTAATGATACATTAGTGTGTAGTCATTTCAGTACTTCACCACAGGCCTATTGCTTTCTGGCCACTTAATTATATGTAAGTTAGGTATTGAATTGCTTCCAAAGGTGATAAAAAGATCTTATTAGGACTGATGTTTGTTTTATGGGACACAAATATATGGCATAATCTCCCTGGCTGAAGTAATCTCTGTGGATGCTATCACAGCCTCACCCGTCCACCAAAGGGTACTGTCAAAGAAACTAGAGGACCCAGTTCTCATTGTTGTTGAAAGCATCATCACCTGCTGACAAGGCTCGGCTGCTCTCTGTGTCAGCACCTCATGCTGTACTGGTCACACCTCCTAGTCTTGACTGAACTTCGAACCCAATGAACTGTAATTCTCCATCCAATGGTGGCTAGGGATGGACACGGCTAGAGGCTCCTCATGTTCTTTGTGCCTGGCGCTACTACTGTAAACAGGGTGGTGATGTTGTCCAGTGCCCAGCCATTGAATCACATATAAGTAACAATGAGTAAACAAGCACATACATGTAATACATGTACGTTGTGGGTGCAAGGGTCAAGCATTTTAATAAAAGATGATGGTGCAGGGACTGATACAGAAAACAAAAAAAGAGGCAGCAAAAACTGTTAGTCATTTGCAACCACCCCCATGATGGGTGTGGCCTTAGGAAGAACGGTATCAAGTTTTTGAGGGGTGACTCTTTCATTGTAAGGGCATCCTGTTCAGCTGATCCTGACAAGAGAGTACATTCAATTTCAGTGATGGATCCAGGATTTCCAGTTTGTGGGGGGGAGGGGGGGGGGGGGGGAAACAAATAACCCATGCCCACGTCCTGCTACCGCTGGGGTATGGGGGAGCAGCTGTAAGCTCCTCCATAGGGTCTAGGGAAGAGCACATTATAAACCCATATTTCAACAAGTCAAAGAGTGTATGGAAGTGCTTGTGCCTACAGTACATGTACACAGATAACATTACATATAGAGGTGTAGCTCCTCCCATGGATGTGAGATAAGATAACCACAGGCATTACCACTTACACACACACACCACACACACACACAAACACACACACACACAAACACACACACACAAACACACACACACACACACACACACACACACCCTCCTTCACAAGAAATCCATGTAAAGGTATCTGCCACACTATCTGCCAATGAAGTGAAGGTCAGTGTACACACAGCTCACAAGGTGCGTATTCATTTTAGCCAGGACAATGGCCAACAGTATACCATATCAACGCTAATAGTACATGGCTACACTACACCCTTCTCCTACAACTCTCCTCTCTGCTAGTGGAGCATACTGCCCCAAACATTCATGACTCCAACAAGTCAGTACAGGGAGGATAAATGGTATGTGTAATTTGCCACAGATGTCCCTGCTGGTGTACATGTACATGACTACAGGAGGACAGGAGAGAGGGAGTGAGGGAGTGAGGGAGGGAGGGAGGGAGAAAGTGAGAGAGGGAGGGAGGGAGGGAGGGAGGGAGGGAGGGAGGGAGGGAGGGAGGGAGTAGGTGAGACAGGAGAGAAAGAAAGGGAGGAGAGAGGGATAAGAGCAAAGAAAGATGGAACACAAACTAAGTGATTGAAGTGTACACAATGTACCTGGGCAGGCTGGCTGCAGCACTGATGACGCCCAACACCACATTCCAACTGGAGTGCAGTGCCTGCGGGCGTGACTGGAGGACCTGTCCAACAGATAACATACTGAGCACAGATCATATACATGTACCATGCACACTGTTATTTGCGCATGTTGCACACAGTAGCAGAGAAGACATACATGTACATGTACAAAGTGAAGGGGAGGAGGCCAGTGGTGTTGTAGCTGATCACAGTGAGGGGCAGGACACCCGCCAGAGCACCATTGCAATACAAACTGAAGTTGATGAGGATGCCATTACTGTCAGTTGGCAAGTCCCAAGACACAATCATGTAGGTGGAGCCCACATTCTGCACCGACACAGCATCAAATTCATCCGGTGCTGGGGAAAGGAGGGGGAAGAGGATGACATCACATGCACACAATGACATCACACATACATGTACATGTATACACAGTCAGTGACACACACATACACGCGCACACACAATCACGCACACCGAGGTACCATTCAGGAGGGGATAAGACACATGCTGTAAGGGGTTGCAATGCCATATCTGCTCGACGTGCTGGGAAATCCCTCAAAGTAGACTTTCATGGTCAGCAGTGGGACAATCGCGGTAGTGATGGCCGCCGCGTGCACCGTATCCATGGTGACGTAGAAGGTATTGGAGGCCTGCTCAAACAGTACCACGTACCCCTGGCCATCACAGAGGTTACAGGAGGGGACTGCACCACACTCGCACCGACGTACAAGCTCAACATGACCGATGAGTTCTGAAGCTCACAGTGTGCCACTGACCATCGTTGAAGGTTCTGGTACTGTTGGATCCAACGACAGCTGGTCCAGAGCCCACATCAAATATTTACCATGGCAACCCGCCATGAAGCTTCACCCCCAGGAAGTCAGTCGTTACACTGTTGATCTGGTAGAAGAGAATGCCGCTGGGGTTGTAGGTATGGAGCTGGACTGTAGCCTGGTTAATAAAACCACAATGGAACATGCCCTACCGTCGAAGGAGGTGCCCACATCTCTGACTGGGACTTAAGGCTGGGGACTCGATGGGGCAAGGTGTAGGCAGTGATGACATAGTCGGGTTGGAGGGGAGCATTCCATTGGAGGGACATGGAAGAGGAATTGGTATTGAGGATGAGGGGGGAGCTTGGCCCACAGGTGCTAAGGGTGTGAGAAAGATACAAAGTGGTTGTCAATGAGCACCTGGGGCTTTGTTGAATATAATTGAACACATAACACATAACCCACACACACATCATGTGCACATGGCACACATGCATGCAAATGCTGCTTGTGTTTGCTAAGTGTACAAACTGAATGATGACTGCCATTTTCTTTACGCAAGGCAAGAAGAGAAGGCCATAAAACATGTACCTACAACACCAAATCATACACATGTACATGTACCTGCAACACAAACAACATCCACACACATACATATAAACACACATGCAACATACACACACAACACACACACACACCACACACACACACAACACACACACAACACAACACACACACAACACAACACACACACAACACACACACACACACACACACACACACACCACATACACAACGTATACGTACCACTATCCAGTGTTGTGACATTGGCAACACCACCAGTCTGACATCCAGCTGTGGTGCATGCTGCTTCCACAAAGCTGTACTGACAAAGCTGTACTGCGTTGACGGCTGCAGGTTATGTACCACGGGACACTGGAGGTAGTGAGAAGGACGTTCCCCAGTACGGAAACAGCTTACACATTGTAGGCTGTGATGATCCCATTGGGAACTGAGGGGTTAAACTACATCACATTGACAGAGGAAGAGGAGAGTGCCAGAAGCTGAGGGCTTGGAACCCCCCCAATGGTGCACTGAAGTACAACCAGAAGCGGACACCGGTTGTTGAAGAAAACGTCTTGAGGCAATTTAGAAACAACCTATAACTGCTGGTTTCTCTGTGGAGCTTAAAACATGCTTTCAAATTGACACCAGCAACGACACTGCTGACTATCCCGCCAATTTCTGCAAATCATGTAGGCTTGCTATGTCCAAGGCAAAAGAAGCAGCAGAAAGAAGATTCCATACAAGTGTATGGTAAAGCCATACGACTGGTCTCTGCACTGTGCCAGTACATGCAAGATAAAACATATTCACATGACCTCATAAGTTTAATCACACAACACATATAGGAACCCATACACTCATGGATCCAATTAAACGACGTATATAAACAGAAACCAGGGCGACAACCAGGCATCACACCTAATGCCTTCATATTAATACCATTGCACCTCCAAAGGTTGTGTGTCATAGAAAGGAACCACAGCTAGCCTCGACACAGGTACTTTCCGTCATGGACTTACTAACTTGCCCAATATGTAAAGGAATGTTGTCACAGCCACTTAAGTTGCACTGCAATGCAGTAGTATGTGCAAAGTGCATTGCTGACTCCATAGCAACATCGGCAAGTACTCAGTGTCCATGCTGTGAGGATGCAGTGAACTTGGTGCCAGGTTCTGTGCAGCCTGCTCCTGACCTAACACAACGCCTTCTTTGTGATGTGATGGTGTCCTGTGATACATGCAATAGGGATGTACGGGCGGGTGACTATGACTCACACAGGTTGGGAGTTATTGAAGAACAGTGCGCTTCTAAGGTGATTCGAAGAATCCTATCTGAAAACACAAAGGATAACATTATACAAATCAAGACAGGAGGGTACTGTAAGTGACAAACAATTTTTTTATACTTGCACATATTCCCATCTTTTGCAGCCACTGACTCTGGTGCGTGTGACAAAGGCCCATTCATCCAAAAGTGAGGAGGTTTGCAGCAAAACTCTTAAGCGACGTGTCTGTGAAGTTCAAGGAGTAAGGAGCCTTCTGTCACCAGAAAGACCTGAAAAGATCCTTGAGGAGTAGATCAGAGCCCTGGGAAGTGAAGAGAAAAAAATGATACTAACAGAAGCAGGGTTAACACTTGATATTGAGGCAACAACAGGACTTGCAATGAAAGCTGCAATTGGCATGCCTTGGAACCAACTTAGGACTTTAAGAAGGTAACTAGAACTTGTTAATAAGATTACCTATAGGCTGCTATAGCATGCATGGATTTGATGGTTGATTTGAACACATACATCCCTGCACAAATGAAAAAGTTTACTGCTGTATTACTTTAATCAACTGCCACAATACAATTGAACTCCAACGTAGTACAGTTTTACTAAGACATCGCAGCAACACATAACTCGTTTTCAAAGTGTGCATCTACATACATGTATTGCTAACATCGTCAATCAGACCGCCCCGGCCACCGCCATGCCATAGTATACATAAATCGGTCGTATTCAGCGCCTTGGTACGGCTCACAGAAAATAAGTCTGCTAACAACAACAACCAAATCAAATACAACCAGCATTCCTGTATACGTTTATACAAGTTTTGTCACTCATGTCAGGCAAATTAACGAACAAAAGCTTTTTGAAACCAAGCACTCTAAATGGAGCGCTATTAGTCACAGGCCCGTATCATGGCGTATATTTGCATAAAAATAATAAATTTTATGCCGTTTGAGTCCTCGAAGTGTGCATAACACAGATATTCACCTGTACTGCGCTTACCTTCAACGGATTACAAAAGATAAGCCAAATTCCAATGCCATGCGATAATGAGGGTCTAGTTACTTGTTACGTAGGTAAAAGTGGGGACGAGACCTAATGTCCATTTTTTCAATGAATTGAAACACCCGTGCGGTGCACGGCTGTTTGCGGCTGGACACTAGGGATGTAATTAGAACGATACCGTAAATGGATGTATAAACTAAAGCCGATCCTCATTATAAACATGCATCGCGCGAATCAAACAAACAACGTTATCCTGCCTATTTGAAGTCGAATGAGTGCAGAGAACCCTTCCACTATCTGTCTAGTCCTTATTATGCCATTTGCGCAATCCATACATAGCAATTCCTAAAAGCGCGCATCCTCTTTTTGCACTAATCATCACGCGTGACGTAGAAGGGGGTGCACTTCAGGTTTGTTCTACGGACGCCCTGCAAATTTTCAAAGAGGTTAGTATATAGCAACATGGAGAGAAATGAAATCACTATCTGAAAACATCAGTCTGCAATTGCCACTAGTTTTTTTCGCGCTACACTACGGCAGTGAGTCTTATGAATAATCTGTGCTTCGGTTGCATATAGGCGTGATGGATGACCACAGAGAGAAAGTTCAGCAGCACTGTAGAGTATGTGGGAGATTTCTAAAAGACAGAGGAGAGAAAAATAGACCATCATATGAGTGCAAAGTGTTTGCAAAGCATCTGCACAGTGTCTTTGGGTTTGACATTACCCATGATGTCCCAGACATTCACCCTCTGTTCTTTTGTTACCGGTGCAAGCTAGTCATCGACAAGTCTCTACATGCTGAACACCATCTTTCTCCATACAAATCGTCAACGACAGTCTATGTATGGCAAGCCCATAATGAAGAATGTTGCAAGGTATTAATACATGTACACATGTATATGACCATGCAGCTAGCTTAAATCTCATATACACATATCCACCATCCAGATGTGCCATCCCAAAACAGGACCACTGAGAAAAACTAGACATCCCGGAGGTCGTTCCAAGGCCAATTCAATTATTGGCTACATTAAGGGAATTGCACCACCAAACTGCTTACCGGATGCCCCACTAGCAAGCCAATTGAATACAGTAATGGAACAGCTTCTTTGTTCAGTCTGCCTGGATGTCTTGTGCCAACCACTAGAGCTCCCATGTAGAGCACTAGTGTGCACCATGTGCACTGTGCAGCTGTTCAGGGCATTTAACTGCAATGATGTTAAATGTCCCTGCTATTATTCTGAAACACCTGTAATCCCATCAGAATTAAAGCCAGCCCCGCCCTTAGTCCAGGCATTGCTAAGTAATGTAATGGTCCATTGCATTACTTGCACAAGGGACATGCGGGCTTGTGAGTACAATACACATGAGTGTAGTGTTTCACCTACACGAACTGAAGTGCAGATGGCCTCTCAGGTGTTGACACGGCTGGCTGACACTAGTCCTGACAAGATATTTTCAATGCCTACAAAAGGAACAGTAAGTTCAATTACTTGTGCTCAACAACTTGTACTATAATACATGAAACTTCTTGGGAGAACAAGGGGCCGAATCTATACATGCTAAGTTCAATACTTTACAACGGACATACCAGGCCATACCCGACAAGACACAAAGATTGATGTCTATAGTTAAAGAACACCTATTATCAATTGCACCACACAACGTTGCAGCCATCCCCCAGCCATGCAAAAGACAAAAACACGGTCCACCCTAAAACTATTCTATACGTGCTATAACGTGCATCTCACATGAATGTTACTCTACCGCGTGAGTAATCGACAATTTTATTCCATTCTAGCAGCGTCAAAAAAACTAGTGGCAACAGAGACACAATGGAAATAGTAAGAACAACTTGTCGCCTTCAGTTTTCCGCTTTTTTTTCGGACTCAAAATTTGCTCTTGGGGGAGAAAGAACCCGCCGTAGTGAAGACGTCCTTCGATATGTGCCCGCTTTCGAACGCTATAGCTAAAAGTATCGAAAAGCCTAAATCATGTGACTTAGGCTTTAAATAGAAAAGTAGTGCTACTATTGTTTTGTGTCTTTAAAATGGCGATTGTACTTGTTTTGTTCGTGCTTGCTCGAGTGCAAATTGGGGTCTAGGTTGTCAAGGTGTTGCTAGGGCATTACATAATTATTTCAATATTTTTGGGGAGGAGGCCTAATGTCCAAGATTTCAATGTAAGCAAACAGCCGTGGTGCTAGCTAGCCAACATAATTTTAATAATTATAGCTTTATTCTAAGATGACGCAAGGTATTACGTAATGACTACTTCGTTTATGAATAAATTATGCGCGGTAGAAATTAAATTTTTGTCTTGATTGTAGTTTACGAATGGTTAATGGTATAATCTTATAAAGCAAGATTCACAATCAGTCTGATTTATCGTAAATTATAAACGTGTTTTTAATTCAATTTGAAAATACAAAGCAAGATAACCGCCTATGTATGGGCCATTTCTCCATATGCGGCGAGCAAAAAGTGTATGTGCCAATGAATCATTAATCATACGAGCGAGACTTTACAAAATTCATTTTGTAGCGAAGAAAGCAGAGTCCGCTCTTGAGTGCCTTCCAGACCCTGATTTGG
Organism: Ephydatia muelleri; assembly: GCA_013339895.1. NCBI lineage: Eukaryota > Metazoa > Porifera > Demospongiae > Spongillida > Spongillidae > Ephydatia > Ephydatia muelleri. The sequence continues at coordinate 1,924,174 of JABACO010000015.1, forward strand.
CAACATTGCCAGAAAGTTATATAGTGACGATCTGCCTTTTCCACAAGCATTTCATCAAGAGATTGCGCTTTGGAAAACCATGTGGAATAATTCCCCTATTAAACCAAACTCTCTTGTCACAACCATAGCAGACAGAAATGCATCCCCTACCATGTTACCAAAGAATTCTTCCAGACCCTTTGAAACATTACACCAATTAACGTTCACAGCTTCATTTAATATTGTTGAAACCCCCTTTCCTGCTACCTAACATTCCTCTACTCAGTCTGCTGCCTCATTTAGTTGATTTTGGACAATTCTACTTCAGTTAAACAAAATATATTCCGGCGTTGATCGGTTAAGCTACTGCTATTGACCTGTGTAACATCAAGTGGAGGGGAAAGAGCTAATTCCTCTTTGAGATTTATTTAAAATGTCTATCGCAGCACTATGAGAGAAGACAGATTTAATGCGTTAATGTTATTGTATGTGCACAAAGATATTGAACTTAATATTGATGCTATCATTGACAGCTATAGTCGAAAATACCCTCGGAGGATGCTTCTAATTGACCCTATTTGTGAAGTGTGCACTGTTATAGGTATCTTTAATCATTTGTATATCTGCATGTGAATACATGCATAGTCTTATAATTTCCAAAAGTGCAAAAACAAAAACCCAGTGGGTAGGGTTTTGGGGCGGGGATGATGATCCTTACTGCGCTTTCCCAGACACCCTGGCAAGTTTGGAGGGGCACGCCCCCATTCCCATCCCTATATGCCCCCCTAACACAAAATCCTGTATCCGCCCCTGGAATGGTGCACACTGCGAATACGTGGTGTACAATGTGTGACATGCAAGAAAGATATGAAAGCTGGAAATATGATGAGCATTATTGCAAACAAGAAACAGCTGTGAAGTGCCAATAGAAATGGCAAGAGTGATTCGTCATTTGACAAGTGCTAGCTTCCTTGACGAACGACTCCCTGTCGCTGCTACTTCGGGTTGGTTCTCATTTTCATCAACATCAACAACGCCTTCCGCCATAACTAAGACAATGAATAAAGTTGTTTTTTTTTGGACAACTACGCGATAAACGCTTACGTCATAGTAGCATCATAGATATAACACATATCTATGGTAGCATCCTGTTTTCGACGGAGAGTTCGTTTGAAGTTCAGTGGCGTGCTATTATCTTTTCAGCTATTAATTATTCGACTGGCTATATAGATATAAAGCACCCGTGTACCGTCAGTGCACAGAGGCCTTTGTTGTGAATAAATGGCGGCTCCTTGTCTATTCCTAGGCCTACTGCTAGCGGTGGGAAGCAATGCGGTGAAGGCTCCTTCCAGTCAGTGTGCCTATCTGGAACATTATTTTCGAATTGCCACAAACGGCCTTCTTCCCTCCCTGCTTCCCTCCAGCATAAGCAGTAAATGCCTGACCGAATTCAACGCTAACGACGATAGCACCTTCTGCAGGGCCGAATGCCAGTCATTGTACACCACGTATTCGCAGTGTACACCATTCTACGCTAAACAGTCTACTCTGCAGTGTGGACAATTTCAAGGCTCACACTGCCCTAATTTTTATAACGCACCTTTCTCTGACTTTAATTTGATTCACTCGACGTGCAGCGACTCCAGTAACTGCAGCCCTTCGTGTGCGTCTTCAATCGAGTCTGTGGAAACCTCAAAAGGGTGCTGTAGTGATGATTTACTCAATGGGCCTAAGGTACTGTGTGGTCAGCAGCCCATAGCGCAGTGTCCTTCCTTACTGAACACTGCCACATCAGCTCCCAGTAGCGAATGCGCTTACATATCAACGTATTTAGCAATAGGAGGTGGTATTTCCAAGCTGGCATCCCTCACTCCATCGCTGAGCAGTGTGTGTCGCTCCACATTAGCCAAGTATGGATCAGGCACTGATTCATGTATCCCTGCGTGCCAGTCCTTGTACGACTTGCTCGAGCGCTGCTATGGCGTACCTACCGCCAATAGATACTCTACATTGTACTGTGGAGCGTTTAATAAACAAAACTGCTCGTCGCTGTATACCAATTCTTCACTATCGCTAGCCGTGTCCAGATCTTGCTCCAATGCAACCTACTGTTCCCCTGAATGCCTCGCTGCCATCACCGCTCTCGAGCAACATGGCGGCTGCTGCTATGCTCTTGATCTCAACGGTCCAAAGGTGTTGTGCGGCCAACAGCCCATACCCTACTGTTCTACCATAATCAACACCGACTCTGCCAGTGGTGGCTCTGCAGCGATTGGTTTTAACGCCTTGCTCATCTTATCCACAGCCTTGCTCACTGTTCCTACATAGATTGAAGACCTTACAATCTATGGTTGCATGCAATGTTTTTTTTTAACACACAGCTGTGACAAGTAGATAGAAACATTCTCTTAGAGAAAGTTTGTGTGGTGTAAAGATGTTTTTAGTTTAACAAGAATGTGATTCTGGTCAACTCCAGTTTAGCCGAGCAACCATACATTCGTGTACATTTGAAAGGGACGTGGCTGGGGGCGAGGTGGGATATGACCTATATGAAAAGGGCGCCACTATGCCTGATTAATGTACAAAAGATTGACCAATTATACGGGGAGACACGATGGGTGGTAGGTGGGCTAAAACAAGGTGTGTTTGGGCACTTCTCATCAAACAGGACTCCACCTCAGGCTGGTCTACTCAGCTTACACAATCCCTGCCTCACAACAAATAGTGCAAACAGTTTACCACAAGATGACAACATGTACGACACTATAGCAAGAATTCACGACGTTTATGAGTTGAATCAAATACAAACCTCAAAGCAACCTAGCTGTCAGTGAAGGACTGGGGACATGACTGACGTAATATAATTGTATTATTTGGAAGGTCCGCTACAGTACTAGTGCAGTACATGGACGGCTCCTATTGAACGCGTCCATTGTGTTCCCTCCTGCTTATCCGGCTCGGCCGCGGCAAGATCATATGACCCCATTTGTCCTTTGTCTATACTATCCCGGCTATATAATGTCCTGTATTTTATATGCGAGGGAGCCTAATCAGGCCCGCAGGAAGCAGCTTTATGAGTGGGTGAAGAACCCGTACCAATGCAGGGAGGCGCTGTGAGCTCACCAAGCGCCCCAGAAGGCAACGCATTTCCTGCAATCTGATAGGCATTTGTTGGCAATGCATTTTTGTGGCACTGAAATTTTCCCCTGCCGCATTAATAAATCAATGGTTCAAACAACAAATTCTTTAACACAAGACAAAGTTTAATTGACGAAGCCAAGTGCTAATTGGATAAGTGGAACTATGTATGCTGCCTATTTGAGGGTGTTCATCCTTGGTATATCTGTTCAGCTGTGTGCTGTTTCTGTACATATTAAATAGTAGTACTATACGTACTCGCTGATTCGCGTGGGCACACAGGAAAAAAACAGTGGCGCTGGCCTCACTTCTTCAGAGTGAAGCCACATAGTCTATTGTTGTCTACAAAAATGTCAACGATTTAGAAACTTTTGTACAGCAGCTGCAGCGCAATATTGTGTGTGTGCATGTTGTGTGTGAGTGTGTGTGCGCGCGCGTGTGTGTGTGTGTTGTGTGTGTGTGTGTGTGTGTGTGTGTGTGTGTGTGTGTGTGTGTGTGTGTGTGTGTGTGTGTGTGTGTGTGTGTGTGTGTGTGTGTGTGTGTGTGTGTGTGTGTGTGTGTGTGTGTGTGTGTGTGTGTGTGTGTGTGTGTGTGTGTGTGTGTGTGTGTGTGTGTGTCACCATGAGGGCAAGTACATGTACTCGGTGTGAGCTGAAAACTGAGAGAAATACGAGGTCAAAGTCATGCAAGTGGAACAAAAGCTGAGCATAGTGAACAAAACGATATTTAGCAAGGTTATTTCACACCTTCTCAGAGAAGGGTGATATGAGTGTGTAGGAAGTTAAAGCCTTAAGCGTCTCGTGTTGCATAAATTATGTACAGAGAACCAGCCATAAGAGAGCTCTACACGCAAGGAGTGAAGTTGTCAACCATATGCCTGCGCATTAATAATCGTTTAACGCCGAGAGACGCATATCTGCGCCAAAGATGTAACCAGAGACTTCTTCCAGACCCTTTGAAACATTACACCGATTAGAAGGTATTCATGTCACGGCTTCAGTTTATATTGTTGAAACCCTCATTCCTGCTACCTAAAATTCCTCTGCTACCTCATTTAGTTGATTTTGGATAGCTTTACTGTAGCTAAACAAAAAATATTTCGGCGTTAATCGGTTAAATATTTTGTATTATATTACTATCTGGAACGTTCTATACGAAAATGGGTCTTGTGGATTTCATTTTATAACATAAAATTTTATTAACGCTATCGGGTTCCTATTTTTAACACAACATACCACACCATTACTATATGTGAGAATCCATTTTGGTGTCTTACACATGCGGGGTACCGACGTTACAAGGTCCGATACCCCGTAGGGTTCAAAACCGCCACATCTTCAGGTAGGAGTGTCCAAATCGGTTTAAAATAGGTACCTATTTAGAAGGGTCCTACCGCTATTGATTCGTTCTGTTCGTTAATTTTTGCTTTATCCGTTATGGAGATACAAGTGTGCAAAGAAAATGCATATTTCCCGGGCGTTACGCGCCATTAACGTATTACGACTGGCTTCGAGGACGTCCTCGTAATACGTTAATGGCGCGTAACGCCCGGGAAATATGCAATTTCTTTGCACACTTGTATCTCCATAACGGATAAAGCAAAAATTAACGAACAGAACAAATCAATAGCGATAGGACCCTTCTACATAGGTACCTATTTTGAACCGATTTGGACACTCCTACCTGAAGATGTGGCGGTTTTGAACCCTACGGGGTATCGGACCTTGTAACGTCGGTACCCCGCATGTGTAAGACACCAAAATGGATTTTCACATATAGTAATGGTGTGGTATGTTGTGCTAAAAATAGGAACCCGATAGCATTAATATTATGGAAGATATATCGATTTAAATTTTATGTTATAAAATGAAATCCACAAGACCCATTTTCGTATAGAACGTTCCATCTATTTACTCAATTATTGATGGGTATGTATAAATAATAAAAACAACAGTGACGTATGTTATATACATAACTCTTATTATGAAATACTCGAAATCATATTCGAATATCGGTATAAAAATATGGAACGCCGTACCGTAGCCGTCAAAATTCGGGTAAATATATTCAGTACGGTAAAAAAAAATTTATTTTTTTAGTTTTATTTTCTTAATTTGACAAAAACGATAACATAATAAGTTCTAATAAATCTATATACTACAAGTTATTATTTAAATAAAGTCAGTAGGGATCACATTCCTAGCCAGTATGGCCCTTGCTATGGCTCTAACCAGGGTGATATTTAGCCTTCCAAACATGTCACTGATCACCCTGGCTTTACGAAATGAAGAAGAGCCAAAGGCCAAGCGTGTGGCCAGTAGAGTGAAGGTTCTTCTTGCTTCCTCACCCCAATTGCAGTAAGTTTCTACTGCTAGAGGCACACACCTCCAGCCTAGTTCAGCACATTTAGGGTCATTGGCTGTGTGCTTTCTGTTTTCTGCAGCTTCAGCAGCAGCACCCACCCTCCTACTTGCCTCAGCCAAAATAGCAGGAGTAAAAGGAGATGTGACTGTGATGTCAAAGGCAGCCGGCCTTGTGCCCAGTCACATCAGCTGGGCGAGTGCGATCCAGTCCTGGAGTGAGGCCATGCACTTCCAGCTTCTAACCTTGCTGCAATGTGAGCTTGGTGGCAAAAGCTCAGGAAGACATCACGCAACCTATTGTGGCGTATAACGACATCTTTATTATTTATTTATTATTTTTAATTTTATTTTATTATGGATTTCAAAATTACGGATGGAATACAAAGGGTATACGGTTGTAATGATCGCCGTTCATCGCTGTAGAAACGGAGCGGTCAACGAGTTCTGGGAACGTCCGTCCATTGCCTCGATCGTTTGCCTAGTTACGCGAAACACCACACAGCGGTTGAATCTTTAGTCGTGCCGAAGTGCCTCTTGGTGACCCCAACCCTTAACAAATTATGGGCGTTATGGGTGGAGGTGAAATCGTCTGGGAGGCCTGATAAAAAGGTTCTCTCCTTCCCCCTAGCTTCCCTGGTGTACACTACTTTGTTCGCCACGCTTACATCGCAAGCTGTGCAATAAAACCTAAATCGTCACCCCCTAGTCATGACGGGGCTATAAATCTGGTGGGGCCAGAATCACACTTACAGTATGAATACAACCACAGCCTATTGGACCATGCACATCTTGGAGGATTAAAAGGGGATACGTATGTTAGTAATCGCTCGCGCACATCTGACGGGGCTTCAATAGAACGTTTTTTTAATCGAGTTGGAAGACCGATTAGAAGTTGGCCCCACATTCCACAGTCTAACATTCCTAAACAATTAACTTCATTAACACCTGCAACGATTTGTGTCACACGCTTACCCAATACATGCATATTTAATATATTACATGAACGGCATCGCATTGCGACCTATAGTGAGTGCAGAGACATCAATTGACATTATCTGAATGTTTCTATACTATAGCCTCACCAGTCCACCCCTCCCTAAGCCAGTCCATTCTGCTTGTGTGCACACACAAACACCATGGCTTTGCCAACTTTATCAGAACCCGAGGACCTGGAGTAATGTTGTGAGTGCAGTGACATCAAGTGACCTTATCTGAATGCTTCTATACTATAGCCTCACCAGTCCATCCCTCCCTATGCCAGTCCATTTCGTTTGTGTACATACACCCACACACCATGGCTTTGTCAACTTTGGTCATCAGAACCAGAGGACATGGGGTAATGTTGTGAATGCAGTGACATCAAGAGACCTTATCTGAATGCTTCTATACTATAGCCTCACCAGTCCATCCCTCCCTATGCCAGTCCATTTCGCTTATGTACACACACACACACACACACACACACACACACACACACACACACACACACACACACACACACACACACACACACACACACACACCATAGCTTTGTCAAATTTGGTCATCAAAACTAGAGGACATGGGGTAATGTGTGAGTGCAGTGACATCAAGTGACCTTATCTGAGTGCTTCTATACTATAGCCTCACCAGTCCATCCCTCCCTATGCCAGTCCATTTCGCTTATGTACACACACACACACACACACACACACACACACACACATACCATGGCTTTGTCAACTTTGGTCATCAGAACCAGAGGACCAAGTGCAGTGACATAAAGGAACTTTATCTGAGTGCTTCTATACTATAGCCTCACCAGTCCACCCCTCCCTATGCCAGTCCATTCCACTTGAGTACACACACCCACACACCATGGCTTTGTCAACTTTGGTCATCAGAACCAGAGGACCTAAGGTATTTCTGTGAGTGCAGTGACATCAAGTGACCTTATCTGAGTGCTTCTATACCATAGCCTCACCAGTCCACCCCTCCCTATGCCAGTCCATTCCACTTGAGTACATACACCCACACACCATGGCTTTGTCAAATTTTGTCATCAAAACTAGAGGACATGGGGTACTTCTGTGAGTGCAGTGACATCAAGGGACCTTATCTGAGTGCTTGTATACTATAGCCTCACCAGTCCACCCCTCCCTATGCCAGTCCATTCCACTTATGTACACTGACACACACAACCATGGCTTTGTTAACTTTGGTCATCAGAACCAGAGGACCTGGGGTAATGCTGTGAGTGCTGTGACATCAAGGGACCTTATCTGAGTGCTTCTATACTATAGCCTCACCAGTCCATCCCTCCCTATGCCAGTCCATTTCGCTTATGTACACACACACACACACACACACACACACACACACACACACACACACACACACACACACACACACACACACACACACACACACACCATAGCTTTGTCTAATTTGGTCATCAAAACTAGAGGACATGGGGTAATTTTGTGAGTGCAGTGACATCAAGTGACCTTATCTGAGTGCTTCTATACTATAGCCTCACCAGTCCACCCCTCCCTATGCCAGTCCATTCCACTTGTGTACACACACCCACACACCATGACTTTGTCAAATTTTGTCATCAAAACTAGAGGACATGGGGTAATGTTGTGAGTGCAGTGACATCAAGTGACCTTATCTGAGTGCTTCTATACTATAGCCTCACCAGTCCACCCCTCCCATGGGGTAATTCTGGGGTAATACATGGGGTAATTCTGTGAGTGCAGTGACATCAAGTGACCTTATCTGAGTGCTTCTATACTATAGCCTCACCAGTCCATCCCTCCCTATACCAGTCCATTCCACTTGTGTACACACACCCACACACCATGACTTTGTCAAATTTTGTCATCAAAACTAGAGGACATGGGGTACTTCTGTGAGTGCAGTGACATCAAGGGACCTTATCTGAGTGCTTCTATACTATAGCCTCACCAGTCCATCCCTCCCTCTGCCAGTCCATTTCGCTTATGTACACACACACACACACACACACACACACACATACATACCAGGGCTTTGTCAACTTTGGTCATCAAAACCAGAGGACCTGGGGTAATGCTGTGAGTGCAGTGACGTCAAGGGACTTTATCTGAGTGCTTCTATACTATAGCCTCACCAGTCCACCCCTCCCTATGCCAGTCCATTCCACTTGTGTACACACACCCACACACAAATGACTTTGTCAAATTTTGTCATCAAAACTAGAGGACATGGGGTACTTCTGTGAGTGCAGTGACATCAAGGGACCTTATCTGAGTGCTTCTATACTATAGCCTCACCAGTCCACCCCTCCCTATGCCAGTCCATTCCACTTGAGTACACACACCCACACACCATGGCTTTGTCAACTTTGGTCATCAGAACCAGAGGACCTAAGGTATTTCTGTGAGTGCAGTGACATCAAGTGACGTTATCTGAGTGCTTCTATACTATAGCCTCACCAGTCCATCCCTCCCTATGCCAGTCCATTCCACTTGTGTACACACACACCCACACACCATGGCTTTGTCAAATTTTGTCATCAAAACTAGAGGACATGGGGTAATGTTGTGAGTGCAGTGACATCAAGTGACCGTGACCTTATCTGAGTGCTTCTATACTATAGCCTCACCAGTCCACCCCTCCCTATGCCAGTCCATTCCACTTGTGTACACACACACACACACACACACACACACACACACACACACACACACACACACACACACACACACACACACACACACCATAGCTTTGTCAAATTTGGTCATCAAAACTAGAGGACATGGGGTAATGTTGTGAGTGCAGTGACATCAAGTGACCTTATCTGAGTGCTTCTATACTATAGCCTCACCAGTCCACCCCTCCCTATGCCAGTCCATTCCACTTGTGTACACACACCCACACACAATGACTTTGTCAACTTTGGTCATCAGAACCAGAGGACATGGGGTAATGTTGTGAATGCAGTGACATCAAGAGACCTTATCTGAATGCTTCTATACTATAGCCTCACCAGTCCATCCCTCCCTATGCCAGTCCATTTCGCTTATGTACACACACACACACACACACACACACACACACACACACACACACACACACACACACACACACACACACACACACACACACACACACACACACACACACACACACACACACACACACACACCATAGCTTTGTC
>JABACO010000015.1:1938836-2008836 GCA_013339895.1 Ephydatia muelleri
AAAATAACAGGTTTTTTTATAGTAAGGACTAAGAAAAAGCAGTAATGCATGCATATCCTCTTTACTGCCCACTATAAAAAATATTCAGTACTGATTTCTGAACATACCTTCGCAGCTTTCTTCACAGTCGTTGAGCCCTGATGCGTACCTGATGATGGTCTGGGCTGCATTTAAAAAAAAACAACATATTGTATGCTACATTGTAAAAGCAACACAATAGTTACCACAATCTCTTCATCATGATCAGCACTGTCATCACTAAAGCTATCCTGTTCATTATCTGCAAAAGGCACAATTACAGGTATACTCTTGAACACGAACACATGGTATACCATTCATGTGTTTGAATATCACAGTATACTTTTTTCCCTTGTACAACCAAACTAATTCGTTTCCTATCTTTAAATCTTCTTTGGTAACAGTGTCTTTGTCGTCTGTCGACAGCGATATTGTCAAAGTCTTGTAAACTTTGTTGTCTTCGATGCATAAAATTCTACACCATTCTTAAAAAATTCAAAGTTAGTGAATAATAAACACTCAGAATACAAGTACTTATTCACAGATTAATGAGTATTAGCATATAGATGTTTTGCTAATTAGCTTAATTAAAAGTACAAAGTTGTTAATTATTCAAACACCATTGCAATTGGTGTTTCATACACCACACACATGAATAAGCTTTAGTTTATGTGTACACGTATTGCCATTACATGCATTGGCCACTAATATATATTCATACATCATATGTGGTCATGTACATGTACACATGATTCTGTTTGTCAACGTAACGATTGGACCAAATTAGTACGTATACGTGTATGAGTACGTACGTACCGGTCAATATGCTCCTGATTTTGAAAGTGTGTGATCGATCACAAGCAGTGGATCAAGATCACTTACGTGGCTCAAGAGGTGGACAGGGCTTCTTTTCCGCGTTGTCTTTGCAGACTCGCAGTGGAGGCTTTGTGGATCGAATGGGGCGCTTACTAGATTATATTTTTGGCGAGAGCGAGCAGATTGACAAAGCACGTGGAAATATTAGAAATAAGAAAATTAAAGATTGTGACGGTATAGATCACTGATAGCGATCGACGTCGATGTCACAAAGGAAACGAACTCGGTACAGAGAGTACGCTAGAGATCCTACTATTCCTGTACCATCACGTACAATTCTAAGGCAAGGCCTAGCGCAAACCTCGAGCTCACAAGGTACGTTGTATTCATTAGTTTACACGCGCACGTACGTCAGTCATGTATTTGTGTGTGATTTGATTCATACGAATAGGTAACACGCAACGAAAGAGGAAACGATATGCTTCTGACCCAAATACACCGGTTCCGGAAAGAACGCTCCGTCGGTGGAAGGCAAAAGAAGGTACCTAATTAATATCCTATCTAGACTAACCATTTCGTCATTGTGTTTGTATACAGTTTACGTAATAAATTTAAATTAAATTGATCAGCAAGTTCAATGCGCTTTTTGACTTACCGTTTTTGGTTTGTATTATGATTAGGCGCTCAAGGACAAGATGAGAGAGGTTGTAGTGTTGATGGAAGTGAGGAAGTGGTTGATAGCAATGAGATGCGTGAGATAGATGATCAAGAAAATTCTGATATTGATGGGGACAATCATTGCATTACCAAAGAAAGTGGTGATAATGGTGATGATGATGATGATGATGATGATGATGATGGCACGAATGAGCATGGTGATGATGTTGATTATCATCTGGATGATGGTAATGATGGCGATGATGATGATGATGACACTAATGAGCATAGTGATCATGATGATCATCTGGATGATGGTAATGATGGCAAAGATGATGATGATGACACTAATGAGCATGGTGATGATGTTGATGATCATCTGGATGATGGTAATGATGGCGATGATGATGGTGATGACACTACTGAGCATGGTGATCATGTTGATGATCATCTGGATGATGGTAATGATGGTGATGATCATAATGATGATGACACTAATGAGCATGGTGATGATGTTGATGATAATTGGGATGATGGTAATGATGGTGATCATGGTAGTGAGAATAGTGATGATGAAAATGATGATCACAGTGTTGATGATAATGTTAATGATGAAGACCATGATGGTGGTGTTTATCCTGATGACAATGATGATGGTAAAACTGAAGATGATGTTGGAGGAACTACTGAGGAGATTCCACAGCCATTGACTGCCGCTGTCCTGAAGAAGAAGTTATCTTTGCTGCCTCTTTATTCTGATGCACCATTAAGCACTAAGGATAGCTGGATTGCATGTAACTACTTTTCAGTGACAAATAATCTCAGTGAAGCTGCAACCAAGCAACTCCTAGATCTTATTGCAATTCATTGCCCTAAACGTGACCAATGTGCCAGGTCCACCTATCAACTTAGGAAACGGCTAAATCCCTTTGATGATGTTGAAATGCATATGTATTGTTCAGAATGCATGAAGGAACTGAAAGATACTAAAAAGTGCATCGATAGAAATTGCAGAAGAAAAAGATCAAAAGTCTGCTATCTCAGTTTGCTTCCATTTCATCAGCATCTGTCCACCATATTTTCAAGTAGATTGTATCAACTTATCCTGATTTATAAATACTTCATTTTACAATACAGATAAATGGAACGATATCTTAAAACATTTCTCCCGGAAACGTACCAAAGGGATTATACAGGACATCGATGATGGAACTATTTGTGAAAGTTTAAGAGCTGAAGGAGCTTTTCTATCATGTCCTGAACATGCTGGGCTTATTTTATGCACTGATGGTGTCCCTGTCTTCAAATCATCAGGTTTGTTTACTCCATAATCATGTTTAATTTTATTGTATTATACCTTACACGTAGGTCAAACATTGTGGCCTGTGTTGATGTTTACTACATCTCTTCCACCTGAGGTCAGGATGAATGTAGAAAACATGATAGTTGCTGCATTGTGGCTAGGACCATGCAAGCCATCAATAGATGTATTGCTTCCATCGGTGCTGTCAAAAATTGACTTATTGCATACTAATGGAATAGAGTTTAGTACGCCGCATGGGAAAAAAGTGTTACGAGTGAAAATAGTAGCTGCAGTATTTGATTTTCCAGCCAAAGCAATGGCTCTAAATATTGTTCAGTTTAATGGTTACTATGGATGCCCATATTGTAAAGACAGAGGCATCCATAAATGCCACAGACATTTGTATTTACCAGCAGAACCACATATTGCTAAAGAACCTGGTGATATTGATGCATGGGCACGAAAAGCAGAAGAAATTTTGAAGCCAGTATTTGGTGTTAAAGGTTTCTCTATGCTAATGAAGTATATTACAATCCATCATGTACCTATTGATTATCTGCATGCTATTTTGCAGGGCATAACAAAGCAATTTTTAGAGTGCTGGATAAATTCTGATTATTCGGAACATCGATTTTATCTTGGAAACAATGTTAATGATATTGATGCTTACTTATTGAATATAAAACCACCCCACGAGTTTAGAAGCACTCCACGTCCTATTTAAAAAAATCTATTTTATTGGAAGTCATCAGAATATAGGGCTTGGTTGCTGTACTATTCGCTGCCAATCATTCTTACCTACTTACCATCTGACTATGTGAATCATTTTGCATTACTGATTTCTGCTATGTATATTCTGCTAGGCTGCAACATTTCTACTCATGATTTATCAGTAGCTGAAGAATGCTTATTCGCATTTTATGCTGAAGTACCTGAATTGTATCCTGACACAATGCTTACAGCAAATTTGCACACGATCGTACATTTGTGCCAATTTGTGCGATTATTGGGCCCTCTTTGGGCATATTCTACTTTCGGTTTTGAAAATATGAATGGATACATCAAGAGACATCGTCATGGCACAAGAAACTTTTTACCTAGCTTAGCACAAGCTATTAGCACAACATTTTCTGTATCTACATACAGAAATGAATTATCTTTAGACACTGAAGCCATTCATTTTGTGTCTGAGAAGCAAAGTAACAGGGTCAATGGTGCACATGGCAAAATTCACTGCTGTAATCTTTTAGATTATGAGTATGATGCTCTACAGGTTGCTGGATTTCATTTGGTCAATAATGATGTATCAACATTTCCATGTTATACTGCACTTGACAACACATCGTACCATGTTCGGAAAAAAACACTTCGAGACAGTTCAATTTGTGAATTTCTTCACAGATCGGACTTGCTTCTAGGGTCCATCAGACGCTTTTGCATCACTGTGGAAGGTCCTGCAGTAGCAATTATAGACACGTTTGAAAACATGACAGAAGGTATTTTAAGTGGTGCACCATTCAGTAAACCAATACATTCAAGAAATGCTTTGCACATCAACAAAAATTTTGTTCAAGTTAAGAAAATGTCTGTTTCAAACACAGTATTGGCAGTGTCAGTTATTTCTTTGAGAAGAAAATGTATTCATATTCCAATCAAGAAGTCACAAGCAGATATAATTGTATTCATACCAAACACTTACGAGCACCATTAAAATTTACTGCATGAACTGACAACAACTATATACATGTATGTGCCTGAACATATTACTTTATTTTGTATTTTATTGTTATGTACAAAATCAAAACACCAATAATGTTCTGATTGTATCAATCATAGAATTATGTATAATTAATGAGTTAGTCATTCTTGCCTTGCCGAAAAACCAAGAAGCGAGAATACATTAACGACATGTGCATCACAGTCTGAAAGGTTAATAGAGCCAAGATACAAGGTTTTATCAGAACTGAAGTACTATTTGGATTTTGCACTTATTAATAAGATTGGTTTGCTTTCAGTAGCAACAACTGAATAAAATTGACATCTATTAGATACTTACCTAGAAGCAATATTGACATCTTTTCATAGTAGTCAAAATTATATTTCTTGAGATCTTGTTAGAATTTTGCCAAGATCTTGACATCTTGGCATTGTAGCCAAGACACGGCTCATATCTGTAACATCTTGCAACAATCTTGCCAAGAACCAATGTTAGATCTTGACATCTTGCAACAATCTTGCCAAGAACCAATGTTAGATCTTGACATCTTGCAACAATCTTGCCAAGAACCAATGTTAGATCTTGACATCTTGCAACAATCTTGCCAAGAACCAATGTTAGATCTTGACATCTTGGCATTGTAGTCAAGATGCGGCATACGTTTCTTAATACAAGTAAGATCTTGCCAAGATCTTATAAACATCTTGCCCAAGATTGCAAGATCTTGGGTTTCTTGGGCAAGACTTGCCCAAGAACTTTTTGCTGGGTCTGTACAATAGCCTCACCAGTCCACCCCTCCCTATGCCAGTCCATTCCACTTGTGTACACACACACCCACACACCATGGCTTTGTCAAATTTTGTCATCAAAACTAGAGGACATGGGGTAATGTTGTGAGTGCAGTGACATCAAGTGACCTTATCTGAGTGCTTCTATACTATAGCCTCACCAGTCCACCCCTCCCTATGCCAGTCCATTCCACTTATGTACACTGACACACACAACCATGGCTTTGTTAACTTTGGTCATCAGAACCAGAGGACCTGGGGTAATGCTGTGAGTGCTGTGACATCAAGGGACCTTATCTGAGTGCTTCTATACTATAGCCTCACCAGTCCATCCCTCCCTATGCCAGTCCATTCCACTTGAGTACACACACCCACACACCATGGCTTTGTCAACTTTGGTCATCAGAACCAGAGGACCTAAGGTAATTCTGTGAGTGCAGTGACATAAAGGAACCTTATCTGAGTGCTTGTATACTATAGCCTCACCAGTCCACCCCTCCCTATGCCAGTCCATTCCACTTGAGTACACACACCCACACACCATGGCTTTGTCAAATTTTGTCATCAAAGCTAGAGGACATGGGGTACTTCTGTGAGTGCAGTGACATCAAGGGACCTTATCTGAGTGCTTCTATACTATAGCCTCACCAGTCCATCCCTCCCTATACCAGTCCATTCCACTTGTGTACACACACCCACACACCATGACTTTGTCAAATTTTGTCATCAAAACTAGAGAACATGGGGTACTTCTGTGAGTGCAGTGACATCAAGGGACCTTATCTGAGTGCTTCTATACTATAGCCTCACCAGTCCATCCCTCCCTCTGCCAGTCCATTTCGCTTATGTACACACACACACACACACACACACACACACACACACACACACACACACACACACACACACACACACACACACACACACACACATACATACCAGGGCTTTGTCAACTTTGGTCATCAAAACCAGAGGACCTGGGGTAATGTTGTGAGTGCAGTGACGTCAAGGGACCTTATCTGAGTGCTTCTATACTATAGCCTCACCAGTCCACCCCTCCCTATGCCAGTCCATTCCACTTGAGTACACACACCCACACACCATGGCTTTGTCAACTTTGGTCATCAGAACCAGAGGACCTAAGGTATTTCTGTGAGTGCAGTGACATCAAGTGACCTTATCTGAGTGCTTCTATACTATAGCCTCACCAGTCCACCCCTCCCTATACCAGTCCATTCCACTTGTGTACACACACCCACACACCATGACTTTGTCAAATTTTGTCATCAAAACTAGAGGACATGGGGTACTTCTGTGAGTGCAGTGACATCAAGGGACCTTATCTGAGTGCTTCTATACTATAGCCTCACCAGTCCACCCCTCCCTATGCCAGTCCATTCCACTTGAGTACACACACCCACACACCATGGCTTTGTCAACTTTGGTCATCAGAACCAGAGGACCTAAGGTATTTCTGTGAGTGCAGTGACATCAAGTGACCTTATCTGAGTGCTTCTATACTATAGCCTCACCAGTCCACCCCTCCCTATACCAGTCCATTCCACTTGTGTACACACACCCACACACCATGACTTTGTCAAATTTTGTCATCAAAACTAGAGGACATGGGGTACTTCTGTGAGTGCAGTGACATCAAGGGACCTTATCTGAGTGCTTCTATACTATAGCCTCACCAGTCCATCCCTCCCTCTGCCAGTCCATTTCGCTTATGTACACACACACACACACACACACACACACACACACACACACACACACACACACACACACACACACACACACACACACACACATACATACCAGGGCTTTGTCAACTTTGGTCATCAAAACCAGAGGACCTGGGGTAATGCTGTGAGTGCAGTGACGTCAAGGGACCTTATCTGAGTGCTTCTATACTATAGCCTCACCAGTCCACCCCTCCCTATGCCAGTCCATTCCACTTGTGTACACACACACACAAACACACACACACACACACACACACACACACACACACACACACACACACACACACACACACACACACACACACACACCATAGCTTTGTCAAATTTGGTCATCAAAACAAGAGGACATGGGGTAATGTTGTGAGTGCAGTGACATCAAGTGACCTTATCTGAGTGCTTCTATACTATAGCCTCACCAGTCCACCCCTCCCTATGCCAGTCCATTTCACTTGAGAACACACACCCACACACCATGGCTTTGTCAACTTTGGTCATCAGAACCAGAGGACCTAAGGTATTTTAGTGAGTGCAGTGACATCAAGGAACCTTATCTGAGTGCTTCTATTCTATAGCCTCACCAGTCCACCCCTCCCTATGCCAGTCCATTCCACTTGTGTATACACACACACACACACACACACACACACACACTATAGCTTTGTCAAATTTGGTCATCAAAACTAGAGGACATGGGATAATTCTGTGAGTGCAGTGACGTCAAGGGACCTTATCTGAGTGCTTCTATACTATAGCCTCACCAGTCCATCCCTCCCTATACCAGTCCATTCCACTTGTGTACACACACCCACACACCATGGCTTTGTCAAATTTTGTCATCAAAACTAGAGGACATGGGGTAATGCTGTGAGTGCAGTGACATCAAGTGACCTTATCTGAGTGCTTCTATACTATAGCCTCACCAGTCCACCCCTCCCTATGCCAGTCCATTCCACTTGTGTACATACACCCACACATCATGGCTTTGTCAACTTTGGTCATCAGAACCAGAGGACCTAGGGTAATTCTGTGAGTGCATTGACATCAAGGAACCTTATCTGAGTGCTTCTATACTATAGCCTCACCAGTCCACCCCTCCCTATGCCAGTCCATTCCACTTATGTACACTCACACACACAACCATGGCTTTGTTAACTTTGGTCATCAGAACCAGAGGACCTGGGGTAATGCTGTGAGTGCAGTGACATCAAGTGACCTTATCTGAGTGCTTCTATACTATAGCCTCACCAGTCCACCCCTCCCTATGCCAGTCCATTCCACTTGAGTACACACACCCACACACCATGGCTTTGTCAACTTTGGTCATCAGAACCAGAGGACCTAAGGTATTTCTGTGAGTGCAGTGACATCAAGTGACCTTATCTGAGTGCTTCTGTACAATAGCCTCACCAGTCCACCCCTTCCTATGCCAGTCCATTCCACTTGTGTACACACACACCCACACACCATGGCTTTGTCAAATTTTGTCATCAAAACTAGAGGACATGGGGTAATGTTGTGAGTGCAGTGACATCAAGTGACCTTATCTGAGTGCTTCTATACTATAGCCTCACCAGTCCACCCCTCCCTATGCCAGTCCATTCCACTTATGTACACTGACACACACAACCATGGCTTTGTTAACTTTGGTCATCAGAACCAGAGGACCTGGGGTAATGCTGTGAGTGCTGTGACATCAAGGGACCTTATCTGAGTGCTTCTATACTATAGCCTCACCAGTCCATCCCTCCCTATGCCAGTCCATTCCACTTGAGTACACACACCCACACACCATGGCTTTGTCAACTTTGGTCATCAGAACCAGAGGACCTAAGGTAATTCTGTGAGTGCAGTGACATAAAGGAACCTTATCTGAGTGCTTGTATACTATAGCCTCACCAGTCCACCCCTCCCTATGCCAGTCCATTCCACTTGAGTACACACACCCACACACCATGGCTTTGTCAAATTTTGTCATCAAAGCTAGAGGACATGGGGTACTTCTGTGAGTGCAGTGACATCAAGGGACCTTATCTGAGTGCTTCTATACTATAGCCTCACCAGTCCATCCCTCCCTATACCAGTCCATTCCACTTGTGTACACACACCCACACACCATGACTTTGTCAAATTTTGTCATCAAAACTAGAGAACATGGGGTACTTCTGTGAGTGCAGTGACATCAAGGGACCTTATCTGAGTGCTTCTATACTATAGCCTCACCAGTCCATCCCTCCCTCTGCCAGTCCATTTCGCTTATGTACACACACACACACACACACACACACACACACACACACACACACACACACACACACACACACACACACACACACACACACACACACACACACACACACACACACACACACACACACACATACATACCAGGGCTTTGTCAACTTTGGTCATCAAAACCAGAGGACCTGGGGTAATGTTGTGAGTGCAGTGACGTCAAGGGACCTTATCTGAGTGCTTCTATACTATAGCCTCACCAGTCCACCCCTCCCTATGCCAGTCCATTCCACTTGAGTACACACACCCACACACCATGGCTTTGTCAACTTTGGTCATCAGAACCAGAGGACCTAAGGTATTTCTGTGAGTGCAGTGACATCAAGTGACCTTATCTGAGTGCTTCTATACTATAGCCTCACCAGTCCACCCCTCCCTATACCAGTCCATTCCACTTGTGTACACACACCCACACACCATGACTTTGTCAAATTTTGTCATCAAAACTAGAGGACATGGGGTACTTCTGTGAGTGCAGTGACATCAAGGGACCTTATCTGAGTGCTTCTATACTATAGCCTCACCAGTCCATCCCTCCCTCTGCCAGTCCATTTCGCTTATGTACACACACACACACACACACACACACACACACACACACACACACACACACACACACACACACACACACACACACACACACACACACACACACACACACACACACACATACATACCAGGGCTTTGTCAACTTTGGTCATCAAAACCAGAGGACCTGGGGTAATGCTGTGAGTGCAGTGACGTCAAGGGACCTTATCTGAGTGCTTCTATACTATAGCCTCACCAGTCCACCCCTCCCTATGCCAGTCCATTCCACTTGAGTACACACACCCACACACCATGGCTTTGTCAACTTTGGTCATCAGAACCAGAGGACCTAAGGTATTTCTGTGAGTGCAGTGACATCAAGTGACCTTATCTGAGTGCTTCTATACTATAGCCTCACCAGTCCACCCCTCCCTATACCAGTCCATTCCACTTGTGTACACACACCCACACACCATGACTTTGTCAAATTTTGTCATCAAAACTAGAGGACATGGGGTACTTCTGTGAGTGCAGTGACATCAAGGGACCTTATCTGAGTGCTTCTATACTATAGCCTCACCAGTCCATCCCTCCCTCTGCCAGTCCATTTCGCTTATGTACACACACACACACACACACACACACACACACACACACACACACACACACACACACACACACACACACACACACACACACACACACACACACACACACACACACACACACACACACATACATACCAGGGCTTTGTCAACTTTGGTCATCAAAACCAGAGGACCTGGGGTAATGTTGTGAGTGCAGTGACATCAAGTGACCTTATCTGAGTGCTTCTATACTATAGCCTCACCAGTCCACCCCTCCCTATGCCAGTCCATTTCACTTGAGAACACACACCCACACACCATGGCTTTGTCAACTTTGGTCATCAGAACCAGAGGACCTAAGGTATTTTAGTGAGTGCAGTGACATCAAGGAACCTTATCTGAGTGCTTCTATTCTATAGCCTCACCAGTCCACCCCTCCCTATGCCAGTCCATTCCACTTGTGTATACACACACACACACACACACACACACACACACTATAGCTTTGTCAAATTTGGTCATCAAAACTAGAGGACATGGGATAATTCTGTGAGTGCAGTGACGTCAAGGGACCTTATCTGAGTGCTTCTATACTATAGCCTCACCAGTCCATCCCTCCCTATACCAGTCCATTCCACTTGTGTACACACACCCACACACCATGGCTTTGTCAAATTTTGTCATCAAAACTAGAGGACATGGGGTAATGCTGTGAGTGCAGTGACATCAAGTGACCTTATCTGAGTGCTTCTATACTATAGCCTCACCAGTCCACCCCTCCCTATGCCAGTCCATTCCACTTGTGTACATACACCCACACATCATGGCTTTGTCAACTTTGGTCATCAGAACCAGAGGACCTAGGGTAATTCTGTGAGTGCATTGACATCAAGGAACCTTATCTGAGTGCTTCTATACTATAGCCTCACCAGTCCACCCCTCCCTATGCCAGTCCATTCCACTTATGTACACTCACACACACAACCATGGCTTTGTTAACTTTGGTCATCAGAACCAGAGGACCTGGGGTAATGCTGTGAGTGCAGTGACATCAAGTGACCTTATCTGAGTGCTTCTATACTATAGCCTCACCAGTCCACCCCTCCCTATGCCAGTCCATTCCACTTGAGTACACACACCCACACACCATGGCTTTGTCAACTTTGGTCATCAGAACCAGAGGACCTAAGGTATTTCTGTGAGTGCAGTGACATCAAGTGACCTTATCTGAGTGCTTCTGTACAATAGCCTCACCAGTCCACCCCTTCCTATGCCAGTCCATTCCACTTGTGTACACACACACCCACACACCATGGCTTTGTCAAATTTTGTCATCAAAACTAGAGGACATGGGGTAATGTTGTGAGTGCAGTGACATCAAGTGACCTTATCTGAGTGCTTCTATACTATAGCCTCACCAGTCCACCCCTCCCTATGCCAGTCCATTCCACTTATGTACACTGACACACACAACCATGGCTTTGTTAACTTTGGTCATCAGAACCAGAGGACCTGGGGTAATGCTGTGAGTGCTGTGACATCAAGGGACCTTATCTGAGTGCTTCTATACTATAGCCTCACCAGTCCATCCCTCCCTATGCCAGTCCATTCCACTTGAGTACACACACCCACACACCATGGCTTTGTCAACTTTGGTCATCAGAACCAGAGGACCTAAGGTAATTCTGTGAGTGCAGTGACATAAAGGAACCTTATCTGAGTGCTTGTATACTATAGCCTCACCAGTCCACCCCTCCCTATGCCAGTCCATTCCACTTGAGTACACACACCCACACACCATGGCTTTGTCAAATTTTGTCATCAAAGCTAGAGGACATGGGGTACTTCTGTGAGTGCAGTGACATCAAGGGACCTTATCTGAGTGCTTCTATACTATAGCCTCACCAGTCCATCCCTCCCTATACCAGTCCATTCCACTTGTGTACACACACCCACACACCATGACTTTGTCAAATTTTGTCATCAAAACTAGAGAACATGGGGTACTTCTGTGAGTGCAGTGACATCAAGGGACCTTATCTGAGTGCTTCTATACTATAGCCTCACCAGTCCATCCCTCCCTCTGCCAGTCCATTTCGCTTATGTACACACACACACACACACACACACACACACACACACACACACACACACACACACACACACACACACACACACACACACACACACACACATACATACCAGGGCTTTGTCAACTTTGGTCATCAAAACCAGAGGACCTGGGGTAATGTTGTGAGTGCAGTGACGTCAAGGGACCTTATCTGAGTGCTTCTATACTATAGCCTCACCAGTCCACCCCTCCCTATGCCAGTCCATTCCACTTGAGTACACACACCCACACACCATGGCTTTGTCAACTTTGGTCATCAGAACCAGAGGACCTAAGGTATTTCTGTGAGTGCAGTGACATCAAGTGACCTTATCTGAGTGCTTCTATACTATAGCCTCACCAGTCCACCCCTCCCTATACCAGTCCATTCCACTTGTGTACACACACCCACACACCATGACTTTGTCAAATTTTGTCATCAAAACTAGAGGACATGGGGTACTTCTGTGAGTGCAGTGACATCAAGGGACCTTATCTGAGTGCTTCTATACTATAGCCTCACCAGTCCATCCCTCCCTCTGCCAGTCCATTTCGCTTATGTACACACACACACACACACACACACACACACACACACACACACACACACACACACACACACACACACACACACACACACACACACACACACACACACACACACATACATACCAGGGCTTTGTCAACTTTGGTCATCAAAACCAGAGGACCTGGGGTAATGCTGTGAGTGCAGTGACGTCAAGGGACCTTATCTGAGTGCTTCTATACTATAGCCTCACCAGTCCACCCCTCCCTATGCCAGTCCATTCCACTTGAGTACACACACCCACACACCATGGCTTTGTCAACTTTGGTCATCAGAACCAGAGGACCTAAGGTATTTCTGTGAGTGCAGTGACATCAAGTGACCTTATCTGAGTGCTTCTATACTATAGCCTCACCAGTCCACCCCTCCCTATACCAGTCCATTCCACTTGTGTACACACACCCACACACCATGACTTTGTCAAATTTTGTCATCAAAACTAGAGGACATGGGGTACTTCTGTGAGTGCAGTGACATCAAGGGACCTTATCTGAGTGCTTCTATACTATAGCCTCACCAGTCCATCCCTCCCTCTGCCAGTCCATTTCGCTTATGTACACACACACACACACACACACACACACACACACACACACACACACACACACACACACACACACACACACACACACACACACACACACACACACACACACACACACACACACACATACATACCAGGGCTTTGTCAACTTTGGTCATCAAAACCAGAGGACCTGGGGTAATGCTGTGAGTGCAGTGACGTCAAGGGACCTTATCTGAGTGCTTCTATACTATAGCCTCACCAGTCCACCCCTCCCTATGCCAGTCCATTCCACTTGTGTACACACACACACAAACACACACACACACACACACACACACACACACACACACACACACACACACACACACACACCATAGCTTTGTCAAATTTGGTCATCAAAACTAGAGGACATGGGGTAATGTTGTGAGTGCAGTGACATCAAGTGACCTTATCTGAGTGCTTCTATACTATAGCCTCACCAGTCCACCCCTCCCTATGCCAGTCCATTTCACTTGAGAACACACACCCACACACCATGGCTTTGTCAACTTTGGTCATCAGAACCAGAGGACCTAAGGTATTTTAGTGAGTGCAGTGACATCAAGGAACCTTATCTGAGTGCTTCTATTCTATAGCCTCACCAGTCCACCCCTCCCTATGCCAGTCCATTCCACTTGTGTATACACACACACACACACACACACACACACACACTATAGCTTTGTCAAATTTGGTCATCAAAACTAGAGGACATGGGATAATTCTGTGAGTGCAGTGACGTCAAGGGACCTTATCTGAGTGCTTCTATACTATAGCCTCACCAGTCCATCCCTCCCTATACCAGTCCATTCCACTTGTGTACACACACCCACACACCATGGCTTTGTCAAATTTTGTCATCAAAACTAGAGGACATGGGGTAATGCTGTGAGTGCAGTGACATCAAGTGACCTTATCTGAGTGCTTCTATACTATAGCCTCACCAGTCCACCCCTCCCTATGCCAGTCCATTCCACTTGTGTACATACACCCACACATCATGGCTTTGTCAACTTTGGTCATCAGAACCAGAGGACCTAGGGTAATTCTGTGAGTGCATTGACATCAAGGAACCTTATCTGAGTGCTTCTATACTATAGCCTCACCAGTCCACCCCTCCCTATGCCAGTCCATTCCACTTATGTACACTCACACACACAACCATGGCTTTGTTAACTTTGGTCATCAGAACCAGAGGACCTGGGGTAATGCTGTGAGTGCAGTGACATCAAGTGACCTTATCTGAGTGCTTCTATACTATAGCCTCACCAGTCCACCCCTCCCTATGCCAGTCCATTCCACTTGAGTACACACACCCACACACCATGGCTTTGTCAACTTTGGTCATCAGAACCAGAGGACCTAAGGTATTTCTGTGAGTGCAGTGACATCAAGTGACCTTATCTGAGTGCTTCTGTACAATAGCCTCACCAGTCCACCCCTCCCTATGCCAGTCCATTCCACTTGTGTACACACACACCCACACACCATGGCTTTGTCAAATTTTGTCATCAAAACTAGAGGACATGGGGTAATGTTGTGAGTGCAGTGACATCAAGTGACCTTATCTGAGTGCTTCTATACTATAGCCTCACCAGTCCACCCCTCCCTATGCCAGTCCATTCCACTTATGTACACTGACACACACAACCATGGCTTTGTTAACTTTGGTCATCAGAACCAGAGGACCTGGGGTAATGCTGTGAGTGCTGTGACATCAAGGGACCTTATCTGAGTGCTTCTATACTATAGCCTCACCAGTCCATCCCTCCCTATGCCAGTCCATTCCACTTGAGTACACACACCCACACACCATGGCTTTGTCAACTTTGGTCATCAGAACCAGAGGACCTAAGGTAATTCTGTGAGTGCAGTGACATAAAGGAACCTTATCTGAGTGCTTGTATACTATAGCCTCACCAGTCCACCCCTCCCTATGCCAGTCCATTCCACTTGAGTACACACACCCACACACCATGGCTTTGTCAAATTTTGTCATCAAAGCTAGAGGACATGGGGTACTTCTGTGAGTGCAGTGACATCAAGGGACCTTATCTGAGTGCTTCTATACTATAGCCTCACCAGTCCATCCCTCCCTATACCAGTCCATTCCACTTGTGTACACACACCCACACACCATGACTTTGTCAAATTTTGTCATCAAAACTAGAGAACATGGGGTACTTCTGTGAGTGCAGTGACATCAAGGGACCTTATCTGAGTGCTTCTATACTATAGCCTCACCAGTCCATCCCTCCCTCTGCCAGTCCATTTCGCTTATGTACACACACACACACACACACACACACACACACACACACACACACACACACACACACACACACACACACACACACACACACACACACACACACACACACACACATACATACCAGGGCTTTGTCAACTTTGGTCATCAAAACCAGAGGACCTGGGGTAATGTTGTGAGTGCAGTGACGTCAAGGGACCTTATCTGAGTGCTTCTATACTATAGCCTCACCAGTCCACCCCTCCCTATGCCAGTCCATTCCACTTGAGTACACACACCCACACACCATGGCTTTGTCAACTTTGGTCATCAGAACCAGAGGACCTAAGGTATTTCTGTGAGTGCAGTGACATCAAGTGACCTTATCTGAGTGCTTCTATACTATAGCCTCACCAGTCCACCCCTCCCTATACCAGTCCATTCCACTTGTGTACACACACCCACACACCATGACTTTGTCAAATTTTGTCATCAAAACTAGAGGACATGGGGTACTTCTGTGAGTGCAGTGACATCAAGGGACCTTATCTGAGTGCTTCTATACTATAGCCTCACCAGTCCATCCCTCCCTCTGCCAGTCCATTTCGCTTATGTACACACACACACACACACACACACACACACACACACACACACACACACACACACACACACACACACACACACACACACACACACACACACACACACACACACACACACACACACACACACACACACACACACACACACACACACACACACATACATACCAGGGCTTTGTCAACTTTGGTCATCAAAACCAGAGGACCTGGGGTAATGCTGTGAGTGCAGTGACGTCAAGGGACCTTATCTGAGTGCTTCTATACTATAGCCTCACCAGTCCACCCCTCCCTATGCCAGTCCATTCCACTTGTGTACACACACACACAAACACACACACACACACACACACACACACACACACACACACACACACACACACACACACACACACACACACACACACACACACACACACACACCATAGCTTTGTCAAATTTGGTCATCAAAACTAGAGGACATGGGGTAATGTTGTGAGTGCAGTGACATCAAGTGACCTTATCTGAGTGCTTCTATACTATAGCCTCACCAGTCCACCCCTCCCTATGCCAGTCCATTCCACTTGAGTACACACACCCACACACCATGGCTTTGTCAACTTTGGTCATCAGAACCAGAGGACCTAAGGTATTTTAGTGAGTGCAGTGACATCAAGGAACCTTATCTGAGTGCTTCTATTCTATAGCCTCACCAGTCCACCCCTCCCTATGCCAGTCCATTCCACTTGTGTATACACACACACACACACACACACACACACACACACACACTATAGCTTTGTCAAATTTGGTCATCAAAACTAGAGGACATGGGATAATTCTGTGAGTGCAGTGACGTCAAGGGACCTTATCTGAGTGCTTCTATACTATAGCCTCACCAGTCCATCCCTCCCTATACCAGTCCATTCCACTTGTGTACACACACCCACACACCATGGCTTTGTCAAATTTTGTCATCAAAACTAGAGGACATGGGGTAATGCTGTGAGTGCAGTGACATCAAGTGACCTTATCTGAGTGCTTCTATACTATAGCCTCACCAGTCCACCCCTCCCTATGCCAGTCCATTCCACTTGTGTACATACACCCACACATCATGGCTTTGTCAACTTTGGTCATCAGAACCAGAGGACCTAGGGTAATTCTGTGAGTGCATTGACATCAAGGAACCTTATCTGAGTGCTTCTATACTATAGCCTCACCAGTCCACCCCTCCCTATGCCAGTCCATTCCACTTATGTACACTCACACACACAACCATGGCTTTGTTAACTTTGGTCATCAGAACCAGAGGACCTGGGGTAATGCTGTGAGTGCAGTGACATCAAGTGACCTTATCTGAGTGCTTCTATACTATAGCCTCACCAGTCCATCCCTCCCTATGCCAGTCCATTTCGCTTATGTACACACACACACACACACACACACACACACACACATACCAGGGCTTTGTCAACTTTGGTCATCAAAACAAGAGGACCTGGGGTAATGCTGTGAGTGCAGTGACATCAAGAGACCTTATCTGAGTGCTTCTATACTATAGCCTCACCAGTCCATCCCTCTCTATGCCAGTCCATTTCGCTTGTGTGCACACACACACACACACACACACACACACACACACACACACACACACACACACACACACACACACACACACACACACACACACACACACACACACACACACACACACACACACACACACACACACACACACACACACACACACACACACACACACACACACACACACACAATGGCTTTGTCAACTTTTTGTCATCAAAACCAGAGGACTGGGGTTAATGCTGTGAGTGCAGTGACATCAAAGGACTTTATCTTATCCCTGGCCATTTTGAGTAAAGATATAGTACTGGCTATCAGATCTTCAAATCTATTTCAATGAAATTAAACATGCAGCTGCATAAAGAAGATTTGTACTGGCCTCTTTTAGAATGTTCTGATATGATACACAATTCTCACCCATATCATCAATTTGACATTGGGAACATTCCTCCCATTTACAGGTATTAGAAGTGTTTTACTTTATTCTTCAAGAACTTGACTGTGATGTAAAAAAAAACAGACTGCATTGTCGTCGTCTTTATTAAACAAGTGTGTAGTTCGGCCAGAGGTGAGTTATTGTATCAA
The DNA here is from genome assembly GCA_013339895.1 of Ephydatia muelleri. NCBI lineage: Eukaryota > Metazoa > Porifera > Demospongiae > Spongillida > Spongillidae > Ephydatia > Ephydatia muelleri. The sequence continues at coordinate 1,957,553 of JABACO010000015.1, forward strand.
TGGTAGAAAATAGAACATAAATCACAATGTGTAAATTCTATACATTTCCTGATTGTCGTAGTTCTACTGATGGCATATGGAGAAATGGCCCATACATAGGCGGTCATCTTGCTTTTTGTTTTCAAATTGAATTTCAAACACGTTTATAATTTACGATAAATCAGACTGATTGTGATTCTGTGCTTTATAAGATTATATCATTAACCATTCGTAAACTACAATCAAGACAAAAATTTAATTTCTACGCGCATAATTTATTCATAAACGAAGTAGTCATTACGTAATACCTTGCGTCATCACTATAATTATTAAAATTATGTCGGCTCGCTAACTTCAATGTCTGTAACGTAACTATCAATACAATTTGAATTACAATTATAATTGAACCGATGCATTAATGCGTCACTTGCACTGGAGATGTGGAGCGCATCAATTAGGCACAATGATGCATGCAGGGATCGAACTACGTATGCCCTTCATGCTTTCATCTTCTGAGACGCAGGTGTATACTATGTGAATTTAGTAGCGTAGGGTGTGTTCGGCAGTGGGTAGTGTTCGGCCCTACAGGTATGTGCATATCTTGGAAGGAGTAGATATGGCCTTCTCTCTATACTAGTACAGTTGGCCATCTCTCTATAATTGTGCACATCTACCTGTACTATAACCAGTGGTAGCCTTCTCCCTTTACTCTCGAACCGTTAATTGCCCGTCTCCTTATACTGTTGGTCATCTTCCTTTATTGTTAGACTGGTGGCCTTCTCCCTATACTGCTGATCTTCTCCCTATACTGTTCGCCTTGTCTTTATACTTTTGGCCTTATACTGTTGGCCTTCTCCCTATACTATTGGCCTTCTCCCTATTCTGTTGGCCTTGTTGAGTGTGGATATGGTATACTGTTGGCCTTCTCCCTGGGTTATTCAAATTAGGGGCAAACCAGGGGGTGGATAGGGGGTGGGAGCGGTAAATCCCTGCCCTGTCCAATACCATACACTGTATATGAACTACAACTGTTTACAGCGTACATACTGGTACAGGCCTGCACATCCGGTGGGTGTGGCCAAAGCAACTCAAGATATTACAAGCCATGCCCACATCCCAGGCTGCTCCCAATGTTACTGCTCTGAATGCTGTGACTGCACTGTCCAATACTGCTGATCCAGTATGATGTGTGGGATGGGGGGGGGGGGGGGGGGGGGGGGGGGCACCTTTCTTGGAGAAACCCACCCTTTGGAAGTGTTTGATCTCCGATTATTATATATAACCCACCCATTTATTGTGACCACCACTTGTATTTGTCCCGCTCACGCCGCATGCTGTGTAAGTACATGTAGGTGCCACACCCCCTGTATTGCAATGAAAATCAATGTGAGGCACGTGTGTGTATGTGTGTGTGTGTGTGTGTGTGTGTGTGTGTGAACATATGTATTCATGCATACTCACATACATGTACATGTATATGCACACTGTCGTGTGTGTGTGTGTGTGTATTTGTGTATGGTTGTCACATCTTGGTCCCTTTCACAGCACCATTGGGGGTTCCAAGCCCTCAGCTTCTGGCACTCTCCTCTTCCTCTGTCAATGTGATGTAGTTGAACCCCTCAGTTCCCAATGGGATCATCACAGCCTGCAATGTGTAAGCTGTTTCCGTACTGGGGAATGTCCTTCTCACTACCTCCAGTGTTCCATGGTACATAACCTGCAGCCGTCAACGCAGTACAGCTTTGTGGAAGCAGCATGCACCACAGCTGGATGTCAGAATGGTGGTGTTGCCAATGTCACAACACTGGATAGTGGTATGTATACGTTGTGTATGTGGACCATGTGCGTGTGTGTGTGTGTGTGTGTGTGTGTGTATGTGTGTGCGTGTGCATGCGCCTGTGTGTGTGCGTGTGTGTGTGTGTGTGTGTTGTTTGTGTGTGTGTGTGTGTTGTTTGTGTGTGTGTCTTGTGTGTGTTGTGGGTGTGTGGGTGTGTGTTTACATGTATGTGTGTGGATGTTGTTTGTGTTGCAGGTACATGTACGTGTGTATGATTTGGTGTTGTAGGTACATGTTTTATGGCCTTCTCTTCTTGCCTTGTGTAAAGAATCATTCAGTTTGTACACTTAGCAGACACAAGCAGCATTTGCATGCATGTGTGCCATGTGCACATGATGTGTGTGTGGGTTATGTGTTTTGTGTTTAATTATATTCAACAAAGCCCCAAGTGGTCATTGACAACCAATTTGTATCTTTCTCACACCTTTAGCACCTGTGGGCCAAGCTCCCCCCTCATCCTCAATACCACATTCTCTTCCATGTCCCTCCAATGGAATGCTCCCCTCCAACCCGACTATGTCATCACTGCCTAACCTTGCACCATCGAATCCCCAGCCTTAAGTCCCAGTCAGAGATGTGGGCACCTCCTTCGACAGTAGGGGCCTGGCTACATTCAGCGGGCACATGTTCCTTTGTGGTTTTATTAACCAGGCTACAGTCCAGTTCCATGCCTACAACCCCAGCGGCATTCTCTTCTACCAGATCAACAGTGTAATAACTGACTTCCTGGGGGTGAAGATGCATGGCGGGTTGCCATGGTTAATATTTGATGTGGGCTCTGGACCAGCTGTCGTTGGATCCAACAGTACCAGAACCTTCATTGATGGTCAGTGGCACACTGTGAGCTTCAGAACTCATCGGTCATGTTGAGCTTGTACGTCGGTGCGAGTGTGGTGCAGTCCCCTCCTGTGGGCAGTAACCTCTGTGATGGCCAGGGGCATGTGGTACTGTTTGAGCAGGCCTTCAATACCTTCTATGTCACCGTGGGTACGGTGCACGCGGCGGCCATCACTGACGTGATTGTCCCACTGCTGACCATGAAAGTCTACTTTGAGGGATTTCCCAGCACACGAGCAGATATGGCATTGCAACCCCTTACAGCATGTGTCTTATCCCCTCCTGAATGGTACCTCGGTGTGCGTGATTGTGTGTGTGCGTGTGTATGTGTATGTCACTGACTGTGTATACATTTACATGTATGTGTGATGTCATTGTGTGCATGCATGTGATGTCATCCTCTTTCCCCTCCTTCCCCCAGCACCGGATGGATTTGATGCTGTGTCGGTGCAGAATGTGGGCTCCACCTACATCATTGTGTCTTGGGACTTGCCAACTCACAGTAATGGCATCCTCATCAACTTCAGTTAGTATTGCAATGGTGCTCTGGCGGGTGTCCTGCCCCTTACTGTGATTAGCTACAACACCACTGGCCTCCTCCCCTTCACTTTCTACATGTACATGTATGTCTTCTCTGCTACTGTGTGCAACATGCGCAAATAACAGTGTGCATGGTACATGTATATGATCTGTGCTCAGTACGTTATCTGTTGGACAGGTCCTCCAGTCACGCCCGCAGGCACTTGCACTCCAGTTGGAACATGGTGTTGGGCGTCATCAGTGCTGCAGCCAGCCTGCCCAGGTACATTGTGTACACTTCAATCACTTAGTTTGTGTTCCATCTTTCTTTGCTCTTATCCCTCTCTCCTCCTTCCTTTCTTCTCTCCTGTCGTCTCACCTACTCCCTCCCTCCCTCACTTTCTCACTCCCTCCCCCCTTCCCCTTCCCCTCCCCCCTCCCCTTCCCTCCCCCCTCCCCCTTCCCTCCCCCCTCCCCCCTCCCTCCCCCCTCCCTCCCCCTCCCTCCTCCCTCCCTCCCCCCTCCCTCCCCCTCCCTCCCTCCCTCTCCCCTCCCTCCCTCCCCCCTCCCTCCCTCCCTCCCCCTCCCTCCCTCCCTCACTCCCTCCTCTCCTGTCCCTCCTGTAGTCATGTACATGTACACCAGCATGGACATCTCTGGCAAAATTACACATACCATTTATCCTCCCTGTACTGACTTGTTGGAGTCATGAATGTTTGGGGCAGTATGCTCCACTAGCAGAGAGGAGAGTTATAGGAGAAGGGTGTAGTGTAGCCATGTACTGTTAGCGTTGATATGGTATACTCAGTACTTCGTTGTTTATGTTGGCCTTGGGGCCTGACCACTTAGACAAAACCCACAAGGGCAGTCCAAGGTGTACACAACCATTGTCCTGGCTAAAATGAATACCCATCTTGTGAGCTGTGTATACTGACCTTCACTTGATTGGCAGATAGTGTGGCAGATACCTTTACATGAAGATTGGATTTCTTGTGAAGGAGGGTGTGTGTGTGTTTGTGTGTGTGTGTGTGTGTGTGTGTGTGTGTGTGTGTGTGTGTGTGTGTGTGTGGTGTGTGTGTGTAAGTGGTAATGCCTGTGGTTATCTTATCTCACATCCATGGGAGGAGCTACACCTCTATATGTAATGTTATCTGTGTACATGTACTGTAGGCACAAGCGCTTCCATACACTCTTTGACTTGTTGAAATATGGGTTGATGTCGAAGTACAATGTAATGTGCTCTTCCCTAGACCCTATGGAGGAGCTTACAGCCACTCCCCCATACCCCAGCTGGAGCAGGATGTTGGCATGGGTCATTTGTTTCCCCCCCCCCCCCTCCACAAACTGGAAATCCTGGATCCATCACTGAAATTGGATGTACTCTCTTGTCAGGATCAGCTGAACAGGATGCCCTTACAATGAAAGAGTCACCCTTCAAAAACTTGATACAGTTCTTCCTAAGGCCCCACCCATCATGCAAATGACAAACAGTTTTTGCTGCCTCTATCTTTTGTTAGTTTTTGCTGCCTCTATCTTTTGTTTTCTGTATCAGTCCCTGCACCATCATCTTTTATTAAAATGCTTGACCCTTGCACCCACAACGTACATGTATTATATGTATGTGCTTGTTTACTCATTGTTACATATGTGATTCAATGGCTGGGCACTGGACAACATCACCACCCTGTTTACAGGTAGTAGCGCCAGGGCACAAAGAACATGAGGAGCCTCCAGCCGTGTCCATCCCTAGCCACCATTGGATGGAGAATTACAGTTCATTGGGTTCAAAGTTCAGGTCAAGACTAGGAGGTGTGACCAGTAGCCAGGATGCAGCATGAGGTGCTGACACAGAGAGCAGCCAAGCCTTGTCAGCAGATGATGATGCTTTCAACAACAATGAGAACTGGGTCCTCTAGTTTTTTTGACAGTACCCTTTAGTGGACGGGTGAGGCTGTGGTAGCATCCACAGATATTACTTCAGACAGGGAGATTATGCCTTATATTTGTGTCCCATAAAACAAATATCAGTCCTAACTATCACCTTCGGAAGCAATTCTTTCCTTAAAACAAAAGCTTACATATAATTAAGTGGCCAGACAAGAAATAGGCCTGTGATGAAGTACTGAAATGACTACAATTAAGCACACACTAATGTATCATTAGCTCCAATAGTCCTTAATCAAAGTTCAACTTGACTGTGACCTATTTTACATCTTGCAGCACTCTTTCAGGCGGGAGCATGCCGGATAGTTCAAGAGAGCTGATCAGCACTGAATCACCAACATGGTTCTTCCATCAGTGAGTCTCTACAAGGCTAAGAAGACATGAAGATCAAGAACATAACATATATACATGTACATAAACACATACATACATGTACATACACATACATGTATGCACACATATATGGGATGTGGAAACTGCCCCTCAAAATTCCCTTGCGTTTGAATCGCTATAACTTCCAAACGGTTAAGGCTATTGACTTCTTATTCTCAACACTTCATACTACACCATTTCTGTATGGTGAAATACGTTTTGGGGTATTGCAATGTATGATACCCCACTAGGTTCAAACCCGCCAAATACCTTTCGGTTCTCCTGTAATCATATCGCTTTTAAAATTTGGTTTGTGGGTACAGAGGTTCCTGTACCTATCGCGGCAAATTGTGTCCTGCCATATCAAGCGGGAAAATGTGCATGTAGGGACCTCTCTATTTACAAACCAAATTTGAAGCGATTTGATTACTCCTACCAAAAGTTATGGTAGGTTTGAACCCGGTGGAGTATTGGACGTTGCGATACTTGCACAGTCAAGTGCAAGGCCCCCAAAATGTATGAAGTGTTGAAAATAGGAAGTCGATAGCGTTAATCATTCGGAAGTTATAATGATTCAAACGCAAAGACATTTTATACAGTCATGTATTATATGCGATGGGCCGTTTTCGTGGAAACTGTCCCATATACATGTACATGCATGTACATACACATATGGGGCAGAGAAAACATGGTAGTTTTCAAATGTTATAGTTGACACAAATCTTATGCACCTCAACTTAAAGTCAGACTAACTGCTGCAAAGTTAAAAGTGTGGAATCTTTAATAAGGCATTACTTTTCAATGGGAAAGGTCAATAAAGTGCGTACCGCCAGTGTATGACTGCTATTGTACATTTGATGCTTCCACCGTTTGTACCAGACGTTACCATACATGTAGATAGTTTAGAGATCTATATGTGTAAGCTCTTATCAGGCCCATAGCCAGGGGGAGATTCCCCCCTCCCTCCCCCCCCGTTCGATGCTTGAAACTTCCGCCTCTTCTAGATATGGTACATGTACTTATAAAAATGCATCAGGCCCGAAGGTGTCTCGCTTTTCGTATTTGGCCCCCCCCCCCCCGCTCTCGTATTTGGGCCCCCGGATAAATGCTTTCAGAAGTATTAATCGATTTCCCCCCCCCCCCCCCCCCCGCCTAACTTCCTGGCTACGGGCCTGCTTAGATATTACAGTTGCACAACCATTTAGCCTTACGGACGTAGCTACTGTAATCATGTACGTGTCACATTCATGCTAACCTAGGACTCTGAGACTTGCAAGATGCTTCCGTAAGAAGACTGGTTGGTTGTCATGCCCAGGCACTCCTGTGTCGATTCTATAAGTGGCAAACTCCTCTGTGTAATCGCCACCTCCGTCTTTGCAGCATATAATCCCAATTAGTGCCCACTCTTACAAGGGGTCATGCTAAGTCAGTATAGGTCATTAATACAAAATCAAAAAACAACCAGGTCTGGGCACGGCTGACTGACGATAGGGTGGCACGTGATGATCGTGGTAGGCACATTGAATTTGGGGTGTATCTCACTAACCATTCAAGGGAAGTGCGATTTGAAGGCCCTAAGCTCTGAAAAAATAATGATAAATAAGTTCATTGATTACTCTCATGTAATCCGTGAGCAGGTAAGGAAAATATCATTTGGTTTGGAAACTATTGATGACTGAATAAGGAAATGAGAAAAAATGAATGGACATTGGAAACCTTGCATAATTAATGTGGAAGTGCGGATATAGGTACTTAAGTTCCGAAAAACTACACACAATACGTCAACTAGTCCCCACATTGCAAATCCGAGAGCAGCTAGTCAATTTTTGGTTTTTTTCTGCAGTTAGCTGCAGTTTTCTGAATGCGTCCATACATTTTCTATGGACATTGAATTACGCAATGACCGAATACCGCGTAATCCTTTTGACCGCCAATTTCTCGATATGGATACAATTAACCTTGAGAGAAAGAAAGCAATAAAACACTTACTTAATCACACACTACCAACTGTTTTCTGATTACAATAATGTATGGTGTTAGTAAATAACCATGTTAGTTTGCTGGCTGGACCAGCTTGCTCAAATACATTTTTATTATGTGATTATTTTAAACAGCAAGTATAATCAATACATACAACATGCAAACACGTAGCAATACAGCAAGTGCAAGTGCAGTATAATACTTTACAAGTTCCGTTACTCCAATTGTGCCAATTCTGTGCCTGTCAGGCTGACCGCTAATCATCAAACCATTGAAAATTGAAATTGCAGTACATGATAAGCTCAGCGGAGACGTCATATAACTTATGAATACACTCAGCCGCTTGAGCAAAAGTTAGCACCTCAAGTGTTAAACGAATTACGAATGATAGGCTGTGGAATGTTAGGCTAACTTCAGCGCGGTAGTTGGAAGCTGCTGTAAGAGAGGAGGGGGTGCCCATGGTAAGAATTCTATCTCTCTCCTAGACGATGTTTAGGGTTTACCTCCCATAACTCACTCTTCTGCATGACTTAAGAGTTCTACTTTTGTGCGGTCTACGTAAGCAGATGATCGGGACAATGTTGCGTATAGGGAAGCCCGCCACTTAGTTTAATAGCCTATAAACCTGCATGTGTAAAACTCCGCATTTAATATATACTTTTACGTCATCTAATCTGCGACTTGGAGGTTATGAGAAAATATAGGAAGAATGTTTGCTCCGGTCACATGCCTTACATTGTTATTGCTACCCTCACCCACTTGACCATCACATTTGTGCCATGCAGCATCTATTCATACGACAAGACAGCCATAACACATAAAAGGGGCAACTGAATGTCACATGACACCATTGAATGTTTCCCTCTCCACTGCAGCATAACCTGCCTGCTTTCCAGCACCATGTTCCACTTCAGATCTCTCTCTGGCAGTTACTTCCATCTGGAGTCGCTCAGTCCAGTCAACTTACACAACTTTCCCCTTTATTGGTGTGTACAAGTGCCCTAAATACCTTGTCGTGTGACTCAATAATCAGCTTACCCATGCAAAAGTAACGCTCCATAACCATAATCCCCACATGCATGCCAATCTTATCTTGCATGTTCTCCCCACTACCAGCATAGCACCCTCCCTAAACTGATGCTAGCTCAACACCAACCCCTCTGCCTCTGCCCACAACTTCCATATCTGGAATGCTCCACTGTACTTCCTAGTAGTATACTGTCAGCCTTTCCTCTGAGCAGTGTATCAGGGACCTCCAGTTCCAGACGATGCAACTCCGTATCCTTCAAATTCGCAAACTGAGACCACATGCCAGCTGCTAACAGATCTGCCATATAGAAAAAAAGCAATGACACAGATATCAATCAACCTGACTGCAAATGCACCAGTCATAATGCAATTCACATTGAAATAATTTTACTATAAGCAATGTGTTTGGCTCTGAAGCTACTAGAACACAGTGATGCCTTTTGCAACAAAACTAATGCATCCAGTTTTTTGTGCGGGACAGATAGACACACCCTTCCATCTTGAACCCCAAACCACATTACACAATAATGCGAAGGTGTCCAAACTGACAAAACATCATATACCACAAACCCTGTACTTTGCAACAAGTTTTTAACTCACCAACTAGCTTTTTGGCACCCTCCTTACCCTTTACACATCATAACCCTAACCCTAACCCTAAGCAACACAAACTCATCATCTGACAATTGGATATCATCTTCTCCACTATATGAACAACATGGAAATAGCCACTAATCTGTCCATTAAGGTGTATCATGGCTTCAAAAAGGACCTAACAATTTGGCAATGGCCTGAAAATTTAATCATGAGTAGTATAGGTAGCATTTTATTGTATTGAGATATATCTTATAACACCAATACAAAGCATATTCAAACAACCAGGAAAAGTGTTGAACCTTTTGCAGAATCATTTTTATGTAATTAATGAGCAAATACATGTTGCCTGTCATACCTTTTGCAATGACTGACATGAATTTATAACTCACCAATGGGGCAAACACCTCTACATCTCAGACATTCTTCAGTCCCAACTTACAACAGATCCAGAGAGATTTATGATAACCAAAAAGATCATTCAATAAAATTTAAAGTGAAAATCATTTCATAAACAAATACCAAATCCATGCAAATTCTAGATAACTTCTTGTTGGAAGAGAGTGCATCCATACATCATTTCATATAACTTCTTTCTTATTTTGCTCTAAAGCTCAAGTAGTTAGTGATGCTCACAACTGGGGAACAACTGTATATTTTTTCAACTACAAGCATATACTTGGGACATTAAATGATGATGCAAGCAAACATTGTTAACAACATATTTGGTGGGAGGGAAATACAGAGCATGCAAGAATGATATCTATGCATGCTGACAATTCTGCTTACATTTGTACTATATGTGCACATGTACATGTATAATAGAGTGGTTTAACGTACGTATATACTTCCTAAACAGTACTCAGGTGTAAGAGCGGGAAAGGCAGGTAAAGGTATGCTCAGGCCTGATCTGCAGGGAAGCAAACTCACGACTGAGGAGAAGAAAAAGCTGCATGGATTACTGGAAGAGTTTAGCGAATTGTTTGATGACGGAGAGTTAGGTAGGACGTCTAAGATCAGGCACGTGATTACAACATTTGGGCCACCAATTCGACAACCTATTCGCCGACTTCCAATGGCATTGAAAAAGACAGTTCAGGAGGAGGTACAGTAGATGCTGAAGAACAAGGTTATTCGTCCAAGTACCAGTCCTTGGTCTTCACCTATCATAATGGTTCGGAAAAAGACGGCAGCTGGCGGTTCTGTATCGATTTCAGAAAACTTAATTCGGTTACACACAAAGATGCCTATCCTTTGCCACGTATTGACGAAACCTTGGAATCTTTGGCTGGTTCTACAATCTTTTCCACTTTGGATCTCGCGTCGGGTTATTGGCAAGTGGAGCTGGAAGAATATGATAAGGAGAAAACTGCATTTTCGACAACGGAAGGTCGTTTTGAGTTTAATGTCATGCCTTTTGGTTTGACCAATGCTCCATCCAGTTTTCAAAGGTTGATGGCGTGTGTACTCTCAGGGTTGACAAGTGAACAATGTCTGATTTACATCGATGATATTATTGTTTTTAGTGCTACCTTTTCTGAACATCTCGCAAAGTTTTCCAGAGGATTCAAGATGCCGGACTCAAGCTGAAGTGTCGTTTTGTTCAACCCAAAGTGTGTTACTTGGGTAACATCGTGTCAGCTGATGGAGTGGAACCAGATCCAGCAAAAATACAGGCTGTAATCGATTACCCTGTTCCCACTAACGTGAGGGAGTTTTTGTGGTTGGCAAATTATTATCGTCGATTTGTATCCCAGAATAGCATCGGCTCTGTTTAAACTGACGCAGAAAACTGTTCATCAGAGTTTCAATTGGACTGAACAGTGTACGGTAGCCTTTGAGGAACTCAAGAAGAAGTTGACAACTCCACCCATACTAGCATTTCCACGGTTTGATCGAGAATTTTTGCTTGCAACAGACGCTTCCTACTCAGCTATTGGAGCTGTTTTAAGTCAGGTTCATGACAATGGAACAGAGAAAGTTATTGTTTACTGGAGTAGGCAATTGTCGAAAGCTGAACAGAATTATTCCACCATTGAGCGTGAAGCACTTGCTATCGTGAAAGTGGTTAAGGAGTTTTATCCATATTTATATGGACATGAATTTGTCTTGCAAACCGATAATCCACCGCTTGTACATCTAAACAATCTGAGGGATGTAGGTGGGTGTATCACACGTTGGTCGATGTTCTTGCAGCAGTTCAGCTTCACTGTGAAGCACAAGGCAGGCAGGTTGAATGGAAATGCTGATGGACTTTCCAGGACGCCATCATCAGCTACAGTTGCACCTCAGTTGGCTGCAGCCATTACTGAAGCCACGGTTGAATCGTCAGATAATTTTGCTATCATTAGGGAAGCTCAGGCTAAAGATATCTACATGGCATCTGTTCTTGAGGCAGTGAGGCAAGGTAAGTCACCACCAGGACTCACTCATCAGCATGGGAAGATATTTATTCACAAAGGAGTGCTTTGTAGGAGTTACAAAGAATCCGTGGACTCAGAGCCTTGTATATTCAGATGCTGATACCAATAGATCTGAGGTCCACGATTCTTAAACAACTCCATGATAGTGCAGGTCACATGGATGTGAAGCGTACAATGGAGAGAGTATGATGTCGGTATTACTGGCCTGGGTATGAATCGGATATTGAGCGATGGATATGAGAATGTGAACAACGTCAAAAGAGGAACAATCCTCAACCACTTCCTCATTGGGTACAATTAGTGCTAGTTACCCTTTTGAGAAGATCTCGTGGGACATTATGGGCCCCTTACCTGTCACAGAAAGAGGTAATAAATATATTTTGGTAGTAACAGATCTATTTAGCAAATGGGTGGAAGCATTTCCGTTACAGGTTACTGATGGTCTCACTTTGACCAGTATATTAATGGACGAGATGATATGTCGCTATGGCGTTCCCCAGCAGCTGCACAGCGATCAAGGTAGCAACCTAAATGCGGAGGTAAACCAAAAACTTTGTCATTTGCTTGGGATTGAACGTATCAGGACAACTGCTTACCATCCACAAGGAAGTGGGCAAGTGGAACGATTTAATCGTACAGTTGAAGCAATGCTTGCAAAAATGGTTGGAGAGCATCATAGTGATTGGGACAAGCATTTACAGAAAGCTATTTTCGCATATAGGACATCATTGCATGAATCTATACAGGTTATTCACCATACCTTGTCAATTTTGGATGTTCACCGGTCTTACCTGTTGATGTCATGTTGGGTCGTTTTGATAGAGAAGGGAATGATGGCAATATTCCCCAGTACATCAAGGAGGTGAGGAAAACACTGAAGAATGCCTATGATGTGATCCGTGTTAATTTGGATGTGGCTCATAAAAAAAGGAAGGATGTGAAGGATAAGCACTGTGCAGAAACGAACTTTAGGATTGGTGACAGAGTGTGGCTTTTCAATCCAGCAGTGAAGGTTGGCCAGACAAAGAAGTTCTCTTCACTGTGGAGAGGGCCTTATACTGTTATTGACCGGGTAAGTCCAGTGAATTACAGGATTGGAACTACAAGTACTCAAATAGTTCATTACAATCGGTTGAAGCTTTGTCATGGTGATCCAGAGAAGTGTACAATGTCAAGGGGATCGGAGCAGACTACTCAGCTGGAGAGGGATGAAGTACTTTCATCAGTAGATCCTGGTGTTAAGAGATGAATGTCCAGGTGGATATGTATGTGCTGATGCTGATGATGAGACAATGACACCAGAGCAGCCTGTACACCACAGACCACAGCGAGATCGCCATCCTCCACTGAAATATGGACATTATTATACACATTGAATATACATCCTGGAACTTAAAGAGGGAGTAATGTGGCAAGTAGACCAACAATATATATACACGTATAACATAGCCAATCATAACACACGTAGCAATCATGTAAGTTCTACTTGCCACAGTGGCACTGAAGCATACAATACGTATATGTACGAAGCCCAAAGTTTTTGATTTTCGTGTCAGTAAACCAGACATGACAGATTTAAACAAAACTCACAGATATTCTCGCCATTTCAACTTGCATAATCCAAACCAAATAAGATTCCAAGTATTCAAATGGTTTTGAATGACCACATTCAAAACATTAAATTGAAGAATGATTATAGAGAATTTGTAAAAGTCATGAATATATTTATCATTCATATGTTTAAATTATTATGCGTGATAAATGTTGCCAAATGCCTATTTCAAGCTGCGAATAAATTCATCATTGATTACAAATAGCAGATTGGCATCAAACACCATCATTGGAAGCATTTCTGAGTGTTGTCATTCATTTTGCACCCAAAATACAGTCGCTATGATGAAATAGAAACAATTTCCCTTAGGAAATAATGTCACCGCAACAAAATTTCCTAGTGACAATATTTCCTGTGACACCAGTCCTTAGGCATGGCCCCAAGATTACTTTGGCCAGTCGTGGCAGTACAGTTAAAATCAAAGGCTATAATTATTCTACTTACACTAAATAATCTTCTCTTCCATAGCTATGAATGATCTACATGTATCTGAAATGCTAGAACATTCAGCATCGACAGAAAGTTCTCCAAAAAAAAGTCGCCTAAACATTAGGCATCAATTGATACTCATCATTACACATTTGTTTCCCCTTCAAAGGATTCATCATCATTAGAAGCATTTCAGTGCTGTCATTCATTTTGCACCCAAATCCCTTGCATTTTCATAGCAAGGAATTTAGTACAGGTTATCAGTTCATTTCAATGAGAATTGTAAATGAGAGCAGGCACTAATCATTAAGTGTTAAGAAAGATATGATACATTATGGGTGAAGAAATTATGTTCTCAAAGTATAAAATTGGTGGTTACATTTTTCGTAAAATTTGAAAAGCACACTACATGGTTATTGTGGTACATACACAACTATTCAATGTGAAACCTACATGTATTGTAATTACACAGGTTACAGCCGGTATGCATAAACACAATTTGTGCTAGTATTGGCATTAAAAGCATATTGAACTCTGTAATGATCGATCGTCCCATGCATGGGTCTCTGGTATGAGTAATTCTTAACTCTTATAATATGCCTTTCTATTTGCCCACAACTACCAGTCCTCAATTAGAACTATTTTGAACATGGGATGATCAATTTGTACAACAAGTGGCATGGTATACACATATTCCAAAAGTCTTGACTTGTTGATTGTAACAGTTCAGGCACAAAAGAGGTGGGCAATGAAAATGTGGAAGATCTGCACCTGTGCTGTATGTGCCGGAGACAAAACTATCAAACCAAGGTAGGTGTTCATTTTAAATAGTGACACTGATGGTATTGTAATTTTCCAAGGGAACTGCAATTTAGCAAAAAGCACCGAAGTGACTTTGTACTGGTGTACAAGGAACTGTGGTGGCAATATAGTCTTCATGCTATGATTATGAACGTCCGCTAGCACTATCAGGTGTCTGCGTTTGTCTAGGAGGGCAAGAAATTAGATAAATGTCTGCTAAGCAGGGTCATCCATCACCTTGGTGGCCATTCACAAAGTCCCTGCCAGCAGCCAGGTTACCATCCAAAGAGAATGACCCTCATCATGCCTAATACCATTCATGTGTATGAGACTCCAGAAATCTCTGCTCACTGAGTAGAGTATGTATGCAGACATTTAAAAAATAAATATTTTTCTTAGTGCAGAAAGACTTACTGGTTGAATCATTCAACCATCAAATATTAACCTATCTGCTGAAAAGGATACCAATTGTCAGCAGTATGCACACGTTCGCAAAGCTTACCACCTCCCCTTTTCAATGTCCTTGTTGCCAAAATGTATTGGCTCATAAAGAATATCTCGCAATCAAATCCCTCTAATAAAATCCAACCATTTAGGCCGCTGCAGGAAGATAATCTTTTCATCATCTTTTCATCCATAGGTAACACACCAGCATCAGGGTGTGCAAAAAAAGTATCTTACATTTTTAGGTACAGTATAAAATGACAAGAGGAGCCCTTGTTACATACAATGGTATGTAACGGTTGACTTGTTTTCTGCTTGCAAACGAGACTGCAATTATGTATTTCAATTAAGGAGAAAGCCATCATACTGATGAAAAGCTTACATTTAGCGAAAGCAGAGATTGGGTTACATCTTAATTAAAGGACTTACCAAATCAAATACAACATAACCTAACCCAAATCCTGAAAAAAGGCCAACAAAAAATTGCAATGATGAAAAGATGCAGCACAAAATGAATTGTAAAAAATGTATCCAGTCTCATCCTCAAAAGATTGTTTTGGTTACATTAGATTACAAAACATCACACTTAGGCATCCCTATCACATCACCCCACAAGTGCCTTTTTTTCCTTACTTCTCCTGTTGGTGAATCCGCTCCCAGCTCCAGGGAAGATGCACCTGATGTGTCACCCCGGAAAAGCATCATGCTTCAGGAAATGGTGGAGAGAAGTGCCAGTGACCTTACCCCAGACGAAAAGGAGAAGCTGTACCAGTTGCTGTTAGAATGTGCAGATGTTTTTGCTGAATCCAGTGCTGAGATGGGTCGTACAAATCTAATTAAGCACTCTATTGACACAGGTAACGAACATCCTATTCGGCAACCTTGCAGACGAGTGCCGCCAGCGAGGAGGGAGCAAGCTCGAGGTCTGGTTAAAGACATGCTGCAGAAAAACATTATTCAACCCTCATCTAGTCCGTGGGCATCACCTGTAGTCCTTGTTGGGAAAAAGATGGCTCTCTGCGATTTTGCGTGGATTATCGCAAGCTGAATGCCATCACTCGTAAGGATGCCCATTCCCTTCCTAGAGTGGATTGATTCGTTGGAGGCTTTGAGTGGTTCAGATGGTTTTCTACTTTGGACTTATTGAGTGGTTATTGGCAGGTCGAGATTGACGAGAAAGACTGACCCAAGACAGCGTTCACAACAGGAGAAGGACTTTTTGAATTCAGAGTGATGCCTTTTGGGTTGTGCAACGCTCCAGCAGTTTTTCAGAGATTGATGGACCTGGTTCTGTCGGGGATTCGGTGGGACCACTGCCTCGTCTACATCGATGACATTCCATGTCATTACGGGGAAGACGTTCGAGGACCACTTGAAGAGAATAGTGTTGGAGAGATTGAGAGGTGCAGGTCTGCCACTGAAACCTTCGAAGTGCTCACTCTTTCGTGTTTTGGGACATATACAATAATAAGTGCATAACATATACATTTTAATAGGAAATTCAGTACCAACACCAAACTGTCAACTAACATCTACAACACTGACCTGCAACCCACCATCGACATCCAAAGAGGCACAGGCAGAAAGCCAATCTAAGCCAATCAACCAATCCCCAGAGTACTTTGTGACTGTAAGTAACAGCAGTAACATGAATGCCTGTTCACATGTTTTGTTTACAATAGAAAAATGGTGTGGACCTGCTAAAAGTCCGAGGGACAAATGTGGTGAAATATGCACTGGGATTGTTAGATGCATTGTATACTGAAGAAGAATTAAAACAATCATCATTTGTACCAGTGGGAAAGTCCACTACCAGTGTGAAGCCGCCTTTGTCCCCTGAACGAATGAAGCCGTTTGAAGGTATAGAGATACCCATGAATGTGTGTTTAATTTTGCAAATCATTTTATAGATTGCTTAAAACAAAAATTCAGTGCTTCAGAACTGAAAGAAAATGTTGAGGCTATAAGACAATCTTGCACTCAGAAATGCAGAGACAAAGGTAGAAAGAAGTAAAGTAATACTGTACATTTTCTATTCAATTGTATAGTGCATTCAATAAAATATGTTCTATCAATATCTTGGGCATGATCTTGTGACAAGTAGGAAAGATCCTGGGCATGATCTTAGGACAAGGAGGCAAGATCTTGGATAAGATCCTGGTCATGATCATGGGACATGTTAGGCAAGATTCTGGGCATGATCTTGGGACAAGGAGGCAAGATTCTGGGCATGATCTTGGGACAAGGAGGCAAGATCCTGGGCATGATCTTGGGACAAGGAGGCAAGATCTTGGATAAGATCTTGGGCATGATCTTGGTTCATGGGTAAGATCATGGCCAAGATCTTGGGGCAAGATGCTGTGGAATTTGGCCGCAATAATCCATGCCACCTTGATCTTGGCCATGATCTTGACCAAGATCATGGACAAGATTTTTTCGCTGGGGTTGCAATGGATCTTATGAAAGAGCCTGAAGGGCAGCTGGCACGGTGGCTGGAGCAGCTACAAGAATATGATTTTGAAGTGGTCCACCGAAAAGGATGTAGCCATTTGAACGCAGATGCGCTATCACGTGTGTGTGTATCATCTCATGGGGTGGGCGAGGGATCATCACATAAATGCTGCGCAGGCGCGTTTGCAGTCATGCCGGAAAGAGCAACATGCAACTTCTCCAACAGAGGGGATGAGAACATTTCACCCATAATCCATGCTATAACTTCCGGAAAGACAGCTTACATGCCAAACTGAGACGTGGAAGGAAGGAGCAGGGAGTTCGTTCGACTCATCCTGCAGTGGGACCAACTGGTTGTTGAGAACGGGATTCTATAACGACGGTATGAGGGCAGTGACGGCGATACCTCCTGCAGGTGGTGGCTCCGAAGGAGATTAGAGAGGATATCATGCAACAGTTACACGAAGGCGCGTTTGGAGCCCACCACTGGCTGAGTCGGTGGAGCCACCACTGGCTGAGTCGGTGTTGATTATGGTAGAACAGTAGATCGGTAGCCTGACCTGGGGCCATTCAGGAGTTTGAACTGTGCTGTGTTGTAGATAGTTGACACTGACGTATTTGTTGTTGACATATGCAGAACTTAAATGGCCCATACATACGCGGTCATCCTGTTGTTTTTTTCCAAATTGAATTTCAAACATACTCTAAAATTCGATTTGATTATAATATGCAATTTTCATGAAAAAAACATTAAGCACCCTTTTACAAGACGTGGTTGAAATGTGCGAACCCATCCTAATTTCCCACATTTGGCATCATTGCTGTTGTGCTTTCTGATCTCAGATGCATGAGCAGCCGCTCACGAAGACACTCCCGCTTCCGAAAGGATAAATGAATTAAGCAGAGAGGTCACGCAGAAATCAAAAGCTGCAGGCTTGCCTAGAGACCAGTTGTGGACGAGAACGTCTGCGGGTCTAGTGTGATCATGGTCTTGGGTTAAGTTAGTGCCTACTTCGACTTTGACACCTAGATGAGCCAAGCGACAGGAATCGGCAAAGACATCCCTCAGCAGATTATGGCGATGTACTGCATCTCCCCCTCGTTTGCATGTGGAAGCATGGTGGCCTAGGGGATCCAGGATAGAGTCGGGGCAGAGGGAGCAACTAGAGCCACAAGATGTGTCCACCATTTGAGGGCAACATTGTACTGATTAGGTTCGAAATGGAGACCAAGACCTTCTGAGGGGACAACCAACAGCCATGAAGAGGAATGAGGGGCAGAGATTGATAATAGGCGTGCCCTATCAGCAACTGAGGACATGTTAAACAGGCCTTGAAATTGAAAATCATCCAATTTGGATGACAGCATCTTTTGCTTTACGTTGGAGGATTTGATTGAGTCCAAAGAGATCTTATCAGCTGGTGCTACACATTCGTTGAACATCTCCACAGCATAGGTGAGGTGGGTAAGCGACAGGTGGCCATAGCCAGATGAACAAACGGAGGCAATGTAGGCAGCTGGAGCATGAAACATGAGAGACCGCAGACCCAAACCACCTCTACTCAAACTTAGCTGGGCCTGATTCCATGATACATCAGTCATGTCTACCGATGTACTCTGAGACAGACAGTCCCTAACATCCAGGTCAAAAAGCTCAAGACCTTTGACGGAGAGCAAGGGTGGAGTAGCCCGAGCAAGATGAGCTAGTTTGCAAAAGCCACTACAAGTGCGAAGAAGCAATAAAGCTACTTGAGGGTCTAGCGCGCCTACTTCCTCTATCTGTCGCATGAGTTGTTTAGCCAAGTGATGCTTATGAGAAATAAAGGTGGTACAGAAGTCTAGGTCACCAATGGGGATCCCTAAGATTCCAATGTTAGGCTGGTGGGATTGCTTCATTAATAGAGGGAAGAGACTTAGGTTTGGTTACCGTAACAGTTGTGCATGTGTTTCTGACAAATTTTTTTACCGTAATATATTTACCCGATTTTTGACGGCTACGGTGTTCCATATAAAAAGGTATTCGAATAATGGGCGAATTGTCGATGCTGGCGACGAATACCTAAGTACCTCCGAATGGAGAAACATAAACCAGTTATTTCGAATAGATAAAATTCACTAATCGATTTTTCCGAGTAATGCTAAGTTGCTATTCGAACGGATAGGTTTTTTGCGAATATCCGAATAACCTGATAACCGGTTACACACCCTAGTGTGAGGGTGTGTGTGTGTGTGTGTGTGTGTGTGTGTGTGTGTGTGTGTGTGTGTGTGTGTGTGTGTGTGTGTGTGTGTGTGTGTGTGTGTGTGTGAGGGTGTGTGTGTGTGAGGGTGTGTGTGTGTGGTGTGTGTGTGTGTGTGTGTGTGTGTGTGTGTGTGTGTGTGTGTGTGTGTGTGCATGTGTTTCTGACAAATATGGTGTACAGGCTATTTACATATACAATGCAAGTGTGTGCACAGGTGTGTACATTCATGCATACGCTTTGTTCGAAAACAGTGTGAGAAATAAGAACCCAAAGTCAATGCAGGTGGTACAAGCCCAGTTTGTGTGTGCGTGCAAGTGTTCACTATTGTGTGTGTGCGTGTGTGTGATGAATATGGTAACTGCATGATAGATTGGCCGTATAGCTGTGTATCGAGACGGAGGCGTTGTTTTACCGTAACAGTTGATCGTTTGTCGGATGCGTACGTAGAATTACTTAGTTGCACACATAGAGGAACTAGTTACAGTGAAACCTGTCTTAAGCGGTCTCCTTCGGGCCAAGAATACATGGCCTTTGTAGACAGGTGGCTGCCCAAATCAGAACCCTGTATAAAACGGCCACATAGTTATAATGTGCTTTGACCTTTTATATAAAGGTTCATTATGCATGCCAATTACTCCTATTTGAAGACGGTGACTCCTTTTACTTCGATTCCTTTACTGTATTTTTATTATTGTAATTTCGTTGTACTGTCGTGTCTTTGATGGTGGAGGCAACGCTTCGTTATAACAATACTCAGCGTGGGGTCCTGATTTATTACGTAGAGAGCCATTCTGTAACTGTTGTTCTCGTAAATTGCGCATGCCAACAAAGATTAAGGCGCGTGCGTATTATGTGAACTTTGTGAAGAAAACTTATTCATTTTTATTATTTACCACAGATGTGCGGTAACCATGGACTTAAAACAGTATCCACGGAGTTAAAAAGGTACAAACTAAAAACGAAAAGGTATAAATTCGCTGACTGTTTTTTAAAAGAGAATTTTTTTAAGCGGTATCTGAACTGCTGGATTTGATGTAGCCGTCTAGTTTGCTGTAGCAGTCCTCGCAAACACGAGCTTTCGGCAAAAGTTCATGCGGAACGTCACAGTAGAAACTTGAACACGATCTACAGAAAACCCCGCCACAATTCCTACATGATGCCAAGTGGTAAAGCGCAGGGAAAAATAAAATAAATTACTAAGCTGGTAGTGCTGTCGTATAATACCTGCAATGGTGTCTTCTGACGCCAGTCCAGAACACACATGAACACTTCTGGCAATGGGTGACAGCATGATCCGGTACCCATCTCACTTGCTGACAGTCGGTAGTGTCCACGCAGTCCCAGCTACTCACCACTGACGGCTGTGGGTGGGACGAGCAGGCAATGCACAACTTGAATGAAAAGATAGTCAATTTTTATTGGGAACAAGCCTTATCGGCTAAGCAGTCAACCAGCAAAGTATTTCATGCAATTATCAGCTGAAATTAGGGCGTGTGTGCAATCATAGATTGAAGACCTTATGTAAGTTCCGTAAGGTCTTCAATCTATGGTGCAATCAACATTACAGGGTGCATGCCCTGAAATAAGCACAAATATCACTAGCACTCCTTACAGTATACTCTATTTGATGCTAACTATTTCCTTGCTGGGTAAGACATATAGTGCACACACACACCCAGCATACATTCCCCCCCCCCCCCCCACTCCACTTAGGAGGCTAGGAATCAAGTAAGAACACTACAATGTCCAACTTTTATTTTGCCTTTAATACCTCAATACAAAAACGCAATGTTCACACATACCGTATTTTCATCACTACAGCTTTCGACCTCCCTTTCCCCATTGCTCCTCCCTCCTTCCGCGGGGGGCTGCCCTTCCTCCCCCCTCGAGGCACCGCCCCCCACGTTGACAGCGGCCGCCGCCTCCAGCCTCGCCCTCGTCAGCTGCTCGCTCAACCTCCCGACCTCAGCCCTGTGCTGCTCCTCGCGTCTGCGCATCAGCGAGTGGGCCTCGTCGCACACCCTCACCAGACCGTCCGAGTCGAGAGAGGCCCCGCAGCGATCCCCCTTCTCCTCACACCACCTCTCCACGGCACCCGATCCCGTGGGCACCATCTCTGTGCTCTGCCCCTTACTTCCAAGGGGAGAACGGGGGACCTGCGGAGACCAATCTGTGTCTACCCTCCGAGGTGAGTCGTCTCCCACCTCTTCCCTGGAACTGTCCAGCTCACTCGATCCCGACGAGAACACGATTGAACTGTTGGCCAGCCTCGGACCGTGGGCCCCTGACACGCCCCCCCACACCGCCCCCGCGGGATGGTGAAGCCGTGCAGGTGTCAGTGGAGCTGCCACTTTCGGTGAGGGTAGAGGGGAGGAGGCCAGACGAGGCAGGGACCATTTTGAGAATGTTCGTGTCTGAAGCCACGTGATTGTATGTGGGAGGTGCCTCCTGCGAGCCCCTCTGAACGACACTACTGTCGGCAGTGGGCGGGGCAGATTCTGCTCTCTCCGTGGCAACCACCAGTGCCGGCAGCATGGAGGGAAGAGAGTAGGGAAGGATCGGCTGCCGTTGGTACACAGAGAGCCTGGTTGTCGAGGGTGTGTCCCTGTTGAGCAGAAGGGTTGGGCCACAGTACATGGCCTTCCATAGCAGCATGTTCCGGATGTGCGTGGCTGGAAAAAGGACCTGATGAATGGGGAGGAGGGAGGGTTAGGAGAGGAGTGGGGAAGGCGGAGAGGCAGGTTCAAGGAGGAGGAGAATAAATGAAGGACCTCTCCTTGTGAATAAGAATAATACATCATAGCACACATAGAAAAATGTTGAGGTGTGATGCTTGAGCTGAACTAACTAGCTTTACACTAAATAGCTTTACACTAACTAAAATACTGTCATCAGAACTAAATAATTTAAGCTCAAAATATCATTAAGTCGTAAGTACATGTACATTTATTACTGGTCTTATAGTATTTAAAAACCTGCGCAACTTTTAAGAGTGATCCTTAACATAAATGTTGCACACACAAATATAACACACATCACCCACCTCCCACCCCCCCCACACACACACAAGCATAAGCTTGCTGCATGTGTACTATACACGCATATATGTGCACATAATTATACAAATGTGCAATGCATATATACAAACATACTGTTTGAACAAATAAAGATTTCATACCTTGCAACTATCACACTCCGAATACAGAAAGTTGAGATAGTCAGGATTGTTGCCATTCAAGACAGTCCATGCAGACAATGTATCTGTCATCACTCCACCCTCCTCCCTCTCCTTAGCACTGTTGCCTAGAAATGTCCCAAACACCCCAGCATGGCTGTAGTGCCCTAGCTTCAGCTGGTTGCAAAAAGAGAAAGAGAAACACATTCAAGAACAATTCTGGTTAGTTCCCAGACCACAAAAGTAGGTATGAAAGCTTGAAACTCACAGTTTGACATAGGTACACTATAGCACACACCCATACATCACACATACACACACATACACACATACACACACACACACACACACACACACACACACACACACACACACACACACACACACACACACACACACACACACACACACAAACACACTCAACGTGTATGTACACGCACAGTATAAACACACATAGCTTTGAGCACACTGCATGTATAGTGACAAACTTCAATATTATCCCAATGCTGGCCCAAGACAACAACATTCCTTAGTTAGGAGTGTCACTACTACATGTAGTACCACTACCATACCGTTGCCATTGCAGCACAATTACAGCACCGTTACACTGCAGTTAGGAGTGCCACTACTACATGTAGTACCACTACCATACCGTTGCCGTTGCAGCACAATTACAGCACCGTTACACTGCAGTTAGGAGTGCCACTACTACATGTAGTACCACTAACATACCGTTGCCGTTGCAGCACAATTACAGCACCGTTACACTGCAGTTAGGAGTGCCACTACTACATGTAGTACCACTACCATACCGTTGCCGTTTGCAGCACAATTACAGCACCGTAACACTGCAGTTAGGAGTGCCACTACTACATGTAGTACCACTACCATACGTTGCCGTTGCAGCACAATTACAGCACCGTTACACTGCAGTTAGGAGTGCCACTACTACATGTAGTACCACTACCATACGTTGCCGTTGCAGCACAATTACAGCACCGTAACACTGCAGTTAGGAGTGCCACTACTACATGTAGTACCACTACCATACCGTTGCCATTGCAGCACAATTACAGCACCGTTACACTGCAGTTACACTACCATTACAAAATTGTTGCAGATTAATTACCAGAAATGCCTCGTTGAACTGGAAGTGGCAAGGGAACTGCCTCAAGAGTTGGTGGACACAGTCCAGCCACTGCAGGAACACCGGACACTTCTCACTAGGGTCACTGCACAGGTAGCCGCTCCTATCAGCGAACTTGTGCCCAAATGATAGCCACTCCCTCTCGATTAAGATCCTGAAACCCTATTGGGTGCCACAGAAAGATGAGATTAGCATTTAGGAGGGGAAGAGATGGATGGGCACAAGAGAAGAGATGGATGGACACAACAGAAGAGATGGATGGACACAAAGAGAAGAGATGGATGGACACAAGAGAAGAGATGGATGGACACAAGAGAAGAGATGGATTGACACAAGAGAAGAGATGGATGGACACAAAGAGAAGAGATGGATGGACACAAGAGAAGAGATGGATGGACACAAGAGAAGAGATGGATGGACACAAGAGAAGAGACAAGAGAAAAGACTCATCATGTTGGTATGACAAAGACAACCTTCAGTTACTGTCTGTCCAAAACTGCCCACTACTGCCTTCTCTCAACACCCCCACATCAGGCGCACATTCAAGAACACATTTTTGTGCAATCACATATCTAAGTTCACAGATAAACAACACACACATACCCACACCACACACACACACACCACACACACACACATACCCACACCACACACACACACACATACCCACACCACACAGGCACACACACACATACATGTACCACACACACAAACACACAAACACACGCATACACACACACATGTACCCCCCCCCCCCACACACACACACACACACCTCAATAGTCCTGTAATAGGGATCCAACATGAGCTCTGCCAGGGAGACCACCTGGGAGGTTCTGTCCCATCCATCACTGCAGTGGACCAGCACAGGGCGGCTCTTGACATGCACGGCCAGCACCACCTCCACAGCCGTGCTGAGGAGCTGGGAGAGGTAGGAGAGCCACTGGGACTGCTCCAGAAAGGTCAGGAAGCTGAGGGAAGGTAAGTAGAGCGAGACGTGTAGTTATGGTCTCTAGTTTCGAGCTGCAGTTATTTGCTGTAGTTCTTTGCTATATTTATTTGTTGTAGTTATGAGCTGGTAGTTATGAGCTATAGTTATGAACTGCAGTTATGAGCAGTAGTTATGAGCTGTAGTTATGAGCTATATTTATGTATGAGCTGTAGTTATTTGCTGTAGTTATGAACTGCAGTTATGAGCTGTAGTTATATTTATGTATGAGCTGTAGTTATTTGCTATAGTTATGAACTGCAGTTATGGGCTGTAGTTATGACCTGTAGTTATGAGTTATAGTTATGTATGAGCTTAGTTATTTGCTGTAGTTATGAACTGCAGTTATGAGCTGTAGTTATTTGCTGTAGTTATGAGCAGGTTATTTGCTGTGGTTACGTGCTGTAGTTATTTGCTGTAGTTATGAACTGTAGTTATGAGCAGTAGTTATGAGTTGTAGTTATAATCTGTAGTTTATGAACTGTAGTTATGGTTTACACAGTGACCATCACGGTTGATTTGCAAACTTTGGGTCAATGTTTAAACTGCAAGTGTTGATTTAATGATTAGAACATTCCTGGAGGTTAATTATTTTGTTTTCCAATTCCGCAAAAAACATATACAAAAGCACATATGTCAATTATTAGGTGTGACCATACTACACACATACACATCACCACACACACCACATGCCCACAAATGCCACACACACACACACACACACAACACACACCACACACACACACACACCACACACACACACACACGACACACACACACACACACACACACACACACACACACACACACACACACCACGCACATACCCGCTCTGATCGTCACTGACCATAGAGTACGGAGAGAACGAAACTCTTCCTCACAGAATGGATATTTGGCAACCCTTGTACTGAATCTCACAGTTTGGGTAGTACTCTGAACGAATGAAAGAGGCGTCATCCTACCAGCAGTAGCTCCCCATGGGTTAACATCTGCCTTCCCCCACCCACACCTACCACCCCACCCACCACCCACACCCACCACCACCCCTTACCACACAACTAGCATCCTTTTCCTATGACTGTGGCCCATCATGCCCCACCCATGGTTACAAGTGGCCATACCATGGTTACCAGTAGCAACCTACAATCCCGATAGCAACACCCACAATCCCAATTGGCCACACCCATGGCTACCAGGCCCATGGTTACTGATGGATGCAGACACACCGTACCTGTGGCCCCACCCACATAGTTCCCCGTAGCCCCACCCATGGATACAGGAGCACACACTCAGGCAACCCCTCCCCTTTCCCACTCCTCACCTTTACACTCGCAGCCAGCCTCCTCCCCTTTCCCACATCCTCACCTTTACACTCGCAGCCTCCTCCCCTTTCCCACATCCTCACCTTTACACTCGCAGCCTCCCCCCTTTCCCACATCCTCACCTTTACACTCGCAGCCTCCTCCCCTTTCCCACATCCTCACCTTTACACTCGCAGCCTCCTCCCCTTTCCCACATCCTCACCTTTACACTCGCAGCCTCCTCCCCTTTCCCACACTCCCACATCCTCACCTTACACTCGCAGCCTCGCAGCTCCTCCCCTTTCCCACCCATCCTCACCTTTACACTCGCAGCCTCCTCCCCTTTCCCACATCCTCACCTTTACACTCGCAGCCTCCTCCCCTTTCCCACATCCTCACCTTTACACTCGCAGCCTCCTCCCCCCTTTCCCACATCCTCACCTTTACACTCGCAGCCTCCTCCCCTTTCCCACATCCTCACCTTTACACTCGCAGCCTCCTCCCCTTTCCCACATCCTCACCTTTACACTCGCAGCCTCCTCCCTTCCACATCCTCACCTTTACACTCGCAGCCTCCTCCCCTTCCCACATCCTCACCTTTACACTCGCAGCCTCCTCCCTTCACCTTGTTGGCCAAGAGGTGGTGTAGGACGCAGGTCCAGCACCAGGAGCGTGGGGGGGGTGTATGATTCCTCCACCAACGCCGGCAGAGGCTTGTGATCAGCAAAGTGATGATTGGGGGCTGCCCCGTCACAACAACACCCCATTGCCGGCCATTTTGATGGAGTCATGGGTCTGGGGACGTCTTGAGACGGCGCCCCTTGCGCAGGAGTCCGAGATGGCTAGGATCATGGCCTCATCTGAGCCACTCCTCCAGCCCAGGACGCCGACCAATGGCTGGCTAGAACCTCGCGATGACACAGCCGTTGGTCAAATGTCTACGAGGCAGAATGTAAATGTGTGTAGTCGTTACACTGGTACATTCTCATACACACACACTCACACACACACACATACACACACACACACACACACAATATGGGAGACATCAGGCCAGCAAGCTTCCCTTCTTGACGTAACAGCCACACTTTCAAACCACCCTAGTTATATCTAGTCTCCATTCCACTCTGGTTATATCTAGTCTCCATTCCACTCTGGTTATATCTAGTCTCTATTCCACCCTAGTTATATCTAGTCTCCATTCCACTCTGGTTATATCTAGTCTCCATTCCACTCTGGTTATATCTAGTCTCCATTCCACTCTGGTTATATCTAGTCTCCATTCCACTCTGGTTATATCTAGTCTCCATTCCACTCTGGTTATATCTAGTCTCCATTCCACTCTGGTTATATCTAGTCTCCATTCCACTCTGGTTATACCTAGTCTCCATTCCACTCTGGTTATATCTAGACTCCATTCCACTCTGGTTATACCTAGTCTCCATTCCACTCTGGTTATATCTAGACTCCATTCCACTCTGGTTATATCTAGTCTCCATTCCACTCTGGATGTATCTAGTCTCTATTCCACACTGGCTCCATTCCACGCTCACCTCCACACCACTGCTGGGATCCTGCCCAGAGTGCGGAACTTGACGACCTCTCTAAGCTCATCGTCCGTGGTGGTCCGAGGAACAATGAACAGCTTGGGATATGTGGCACACAGGCTTGGAGGGGGAGGGAGAGAGGGGAGAAGAAATCAACACCACAAAAGTATCGAGCAATACTGCTGGTCAAGTTCCTTAATCCATTGTTTTTCTCAACCACACACACACACACACACAAACACACACACACCCTCCAAACACACACACACACACACACACACACACACACACACACACACACACACACCTGAAATCACTGTTACACTCCGTGATCCTCCAAGCCTGGCACAGGTCCATTCCCAGGCGATGGTATTCGGAATTGAACCAGTCATGTGCACCTGGGGCTGATGAACATGACATGGGACCATAAGTTCTGATAGCACTAGCGTGTGTGCACGTGTGCTCACACACCTACACACATGCACACACACATGCACACACACATGCACACACACATGCACACACACATGCACACACACATGCACAAATGCACACATGTACGTACACACACACACATACACACACACACATGCACACACACATGCACACATGTACGTACACACACACACATACATGCACATACACGCATAACAGGTCCACATACCGCCCAAATGGCTGTTCTTCTTGTCTTTGCAGTATGCATAGTACACAAAAGCAAAGCACTCCTTCAGAGTCTTGACGGGACGCGTAACCTCCACCAACCTCCCATGCCATCTCTTGCAGCTGTCAGGATTACCACAATCTAACCTTGGGTTGAAGAAGTGGGTGTGGGGAGGAGGCATGTGGGGGAGGAAAGGGCGAATGTGTTTACAAACAATGGAGGAGGGGGAGGGGATGGGAAAAGGGAGGGGAGGGTGATAAGAAATATGGTATAACTTAAACAGGCGCACTTAAATAGGCACATCATACAGTACACACACACATGCAACACATAAACACACATACACACATTACAATTCAAACTGTCTGCATCAGCACAAATGTGCATGTTTGCACTTGTGTTACACATGCACATTAACGCACACGCACTCAACACCTGCTAGTGTGCACATAAAAGTAAGCACACACCTGAGCCTACACACACACACACACACACACACACACACACACACACACACACACACACCACAAACACACACACACACACACAAACACACATACACACACACATACACACACACACACATACACACACATACACACAAACACCACACACACATACACACACAAACACACATACACACACATACACACATACACACACACAAAATGGATCACAAAACCACACCCATACTGCCATAAAACCACACCCATGCCCCTCCCCCATATAACAAATGTGTGCCACAATACATTCCACAACACCGGTACATAGAGGCACACATGCAAAAGGCAGCAAAGTTAGGATTGGGAGCTGATGCACGCGAGACCATGACATGGGTACACAAGGGGAGTGTCTCTCAACATCATCAACTGTCTGCTGGTGCGAAGGCACACATATGAGACCTAAGGAAAGGTGGGGTGGAGAAGGTGGGGCCCCAGGGAAAGGTGGTGGGACAGGGAATGGGGCCCCAGGGCTGCTAGTCTAACGTTCTCATCACCTGAACCACTTCTGTTTACAAACAAATCTTCCAGCTGGCTTGAGTGTGAAGGACTATGCTACCGTTATTACGCAACCACCAGCTACATATATTACATGCACGTAATCACGGGCTTGGCAGGAGAACAGCCATCTGGAGCGATCCTACCAGACCTCTTCGTGTATTAAAGAAGGAGCTATTTAATGAGAGGGAGAACCTGACACGTGTGTGGGATACAGGCAGTGTGTTTTTTATTATTATTATATACGCTCTCTCGTTACACCGTGTTGCACAAGCCATCTCCACCTTGGGCATCAAAGGACAGATCCTTTACACTGAGGAGCATGACCAATTAGCCCTTATAGCACATCCGATTCTGGCTTCATTGCTAAGTGCACGTGGTTTTCTGGTGTACAATCTGCAAGAGTTGGCTTCATTGCTAAGTAACCATTGGCAAGAGCTGGCTTCATTGCTAAGTGTGGTTCCCCACAGCTATCGGCAAAAGTCTGCTTCAAAGACAGCCTTCTCAATCCAACCTGCTCATTCGCTCACCATCTTTTATTCATATCGTTATTTTACTTTGGATTCAAAGAGGGGGAAAAATTTACAGGTCTTTTTAAACAATTAATAAACCCTTTACCAGGTTACTAATTTAAGGATTTGAATGCACATCATCATCATCATGCATATTTGATTGACTGCCTTGTCACATGGTATCCTTCACTTCTCAATTGAAAGGGTATTATTGAAACCAATGCAGCTAGTAATCAATTTAAAATTGGTGGCGAAAATGAACGCATCGATTGGTGGCTAACTTGAGACAGGTAGAATGCAAAGCAGGCAGCAAGGTGTTCCAATAAACAAACTCACTTTATGACTTGTGCATCTTTACAAAATATCTGGAGAACAGAAGGAGGGTAGATTTCAATGGCGTCCACAAGACAGAGAGGCACCTGGCATTGAGGGAGGGAGGAAGTGGAGATGGAGGGAGGGAGGAAGTGAAGGTAGGCATGGACAAAGGGTCGGACATTGGTGGAGGGGAACATTGCACACACACACACACACACACACACACACACATACAGCTCGTGCATATAGTTACAGGTATTTACATTGTAGAATCCCTCCTCCATGGAAACGAAGAAACGGTAGTTTGAAAGGCTGGCATGGCTGTGGTGAATCTTGCCCTCATACTCCACATTTTCACCATGGAGCAACTGAAATCCTTGAAATTCATGAACGTAATCCTCATCTGTGTCAGGAATATATGTGTGTGTGTGTGTGTGTGTGTGTGTGTGTGTGTGGTGTGTGTGTGTGGTGTGTGTGTGTGTGTGTGTGTGTGTGTGTGTGTGTGTGTGTGTGTGTGTGTGTGTGTGTGTGTGTGTGTGTGTGTGGTGTGTGTGCATCATATTTGGTTGTCATTCGCATGCGTAGCGAATGTGACGTGTAGTGTGGCAACGCAAGTGACGTGTGGATACGGTTCAGCATGCGTGCATGTGGCAATTATGTACGGTGGGGAGAAAAAAGAAAACATCTTTTGAAAACTGGCGCGTGGTCGGAGTGCTGGAGGTGTGAGGCGTATCAGTGGGTGTCAAAACAAATTGCGTTCGTATTCATAAGGCGTACATGTGACACAAACTTGTCGAACCTTTTACTTTTTTCTTCGCTGGGTACAAGTCACGGTTATGGACGTGTGTATAACTCGCGTCATCTTCCGACATACTTTTCTTCCAACAGCAGGTGTTTTACCATTTAAAAAGCGTGCTTTTATTAGCAGTACCTCCTTAGATACCGCACTTGCTGTACTCTTTATTTATTTATTACTGTTGTGATCGATGCTGCTTCAAACGCAGTGTTCTAAGTACCAAGGCATCAGCGTAAACCAACAAACCGAAAAGGGCGACTTACTTTATCACAATAAGGCCAACATCCAACACTATTTGTTTCGACCTTCCTATGCTCTCTACGTGTTTACGCCGCTTCAATTAGGTTTCCCCTGTCGTCGTCCCGATAAATTAATAATGCGCAATACAAAAAAAAAAAAATTAAACATAAACGTTTTTCGACGGCACGTGACGTGTGAACAGAGAAGCAGCAATGGTGGTGAGCTGCCTGTGCAGTTTTGGTTTGCATTAGTCGATCAATTTGCGTCGCTTTCTTCTAGCTTGTACTAGTTATTGGTGATTTCCATATGCCACACCGAGCGAGCGGTCTCCCGCCACAGTTCAAGAAGCTACTGGTAAACGCATCGTTTGGGGGTGTGGTTGTGGGAGGATCCACTAACTAAAGAGGCTAGCACACTTACCAGTCGATGCAAACATTCTGCAAGGAGGGAAGGAAGTCTCGTGAAGGAAATAAACCTTGCGCTTCTTCGCGTCGGTGCTCGATAAACAAACTTTAACTATTACTGCTTAATTAAGTACCGGTGCGAAGTTTATCGCTCACCCGACGTCACAACTGGGGTACTGTGTAGTGTAGCAGCCGGGGACATTCGAGGACTTGGCTGCGGTGCGGGAGTGGTGGTCACAGGAGAGTGTAGTGTTAAACCCAATCTACTGGGAAGGAGGGTGGAGGTGATAGGGAGGCCCACATCTTACCTGTGTGTAGCAGTTGAGGGCACGTTGCTTAGATGGTGGGGCCTGTTCCATGCACTGTGTTACGACTTCTGCAACATTGCTAGGTTCCAGGGAAAATCCAACACATTCTGTGTACGGGCAATCTCTGCACGAAGGAGACCTAGGACTATCTCAAGACCATAGCTGCTGATTTGCACGTTGTGAAAGGAGATTTTGATGATGTAAGTTTTAAAAAACTGCCTATGTTCCCATCCTGTGGATGCAAACTCTCTCCCCCTCTTCTCTTCCCCCTATCTCTCCTCCTTCCTCTCCCCCCTCCTTCCTCTCCCCCCTCCTTCCTCTCCCCCTCCTCTCTTCCTATATCTCCTCTCCTCTCCTCTTCCTACTCCCCCTACTCTTCTCTTCCCCTATCTCGCCTCCTTCCTCTCCCCCTCTCTTCCCCTCCTCTCTTCCCTATCGTCGCCTCCTCCTTCCTCTCCCCCTCCTCTCTTCCCTATCTCTCCTCCTTCCTCTCCCCTTCTCCCTTCCCTAATCTCTCCTCCGTCCTCTCTCCCTCCTCCCTTCCCCTAATCTCTCCTCCTTCCTCTCCCCCTCTCTCCCCATCCTCTCTTCCCCTCTCCTCTCCCCCCTCTCTCTCCCTCCCTCCCTACCTCCCTTTCTTTCCTCTCTCATTTTCAGAACAACACCTACCCAGAGCAGAAGGTGGTGACTGTGGGCCAATTCAAGATTGGCCTAACCCATGGGCACCAGGTGGTACCATGGGGAGACATCGAGAGCTTGGCGATGGTGAGTGGGTTATACCCTGTGAGAGATAGGAGGGAGGAGGGGAAAGGGTTGGTGCCTGAACTGTTTGTGCGCCGCGTGTCCCTCTTGTGCTACTTGCACTTCTTTTTTATATCTACACTCACCTGCACACTTCCCAATGCACTACACACACACACACACACACACTAACACATAACTCGTGTGCAACAGGTTCAAAGACAATTGGACGTTGACATCCTGGTGTCTGGACACACCCACAAGGTTGGTCTATTCTATTGTGTGTTGAGGGTAGTGATCCACACACACACACACACACACACACAAACATGATCCTCGTCTGATACTGTCCTTTCTGGTGTGCCACAGTTTGAGGCATTGGAACACGAGGGGAAGTTCTACATCAATCCAGGATCAGCCACTGGGGCTTACAATGCTTTGGAAATGTGAGTTATGTTCTGTTGTGTGTGATCTTGTACGATGCTCTTGGTACTGTGCACCTCACAAAATGCCATCATGTGGCTGTGTGTTCAGATAACACCACACTGGGAGAACCCTGTCTCCATCTAGAGCATACCAGACCGGGGGAACCCTCTCTCTATCTATAGCACACCAGACCAGAGGAACCTTACCTCTATCTAGAGCTTACCAAGGGGAACCCTGTCTCCGTCTTACCATTACACTAACAGACAGGCACTCTTGCCATACAGCACTTCTCCACGCCATGTTATCAGCTCAATTAGCCTGGTTCCATGCCACATTATTCTGCCCACTGGTCTGCTGTCTCCATGCCCTATCAATAACCATACAGACATATCCTAGTCGTGCTTGGCACCCAGCCTCCATTCCTTGATTAACAAATACAATAAAGTTGTGCGTAGTATGTACGGATCTTGTAGGAGCGCAAGGCCTCATTTGAGACTTGATCTTTTCCTCTATGCAGCCAGGTGACGCCATCGTTTGTGCTCATGGACATTCAAGGTTCCTCCATTATTCTGTACACATACCAACTGTTCAAAGATGTGAAGATACAGAAAAAGGAGTTCAAGAAGAAGGAAAAGGCATGAGTCTTCAGCAATATGGAATATGAACCTTTTATGTGCGTACCTTGATGCACTGAAATTATGATCTAGCTATGTGTTCAGTTGTGTCTTTTTTTTTCTTTTGGTGTTGGTCTTTTGATTGGTGATGTTTAGAAATATAAACTGCACGTGTGTGTCCATGTCATTAAACCCTTGACCTCCACGTTTTTATTTGTTTTTTTCTTTAGCAAATGGGGGAGGGGGATAGGGATATAAGCTGGATTTCTATTGATTGGACACACAAACAGACAACTTGTAACGCTGCTATGTCATGTAGTGGCCGAGTTGGTCCTTGCTGTTGCTGACATGGTCACTTGGTCTAAAAGGTAGTGAAAGGCTTCACTGATGGGCACCGTCTTGAACCAACACTTGAGTTGCCTGCGCTCAATGGGGAGCTTGTCTGGGGAGGAGAGTTATGCCAATGGTTAAAAGGAACGAAAGAATTCAACATCTTCTATGAAGACATAACTCTCTACTGTTTTCAATACTGGTTTGTTTTTTTTAATCAAGAAAATTATTATAATAAATTCAAATCCCTTGATAACTTCAACCCTGGTAGTAAATACAGCAGGTGCCACTTCCACCTTCCCCTCTAGACAATGCAGCAGGTGCCACTTCCACCTTCCCCTCTAGACACTGCAGCAGGTGCCACTTCCACCTTCCCCTCTAGACAATGCAGCAGGTGCCACTTAGAGGGGCAGATGGAAGTGGACCTGCTGCATTGTCAAGAGACTGCAGCAGGTGCCACTTTCAGGCACACATAACAGCAGACACCCAAGGGTCAGAATTGTTTAGACATATTTGCGGAGGTGGCTTCAATAGGATGGTGGTGTAAATGCGGGCAGAGTATAGTAGCATAAATCAGGGCCACCTGAAACCAACCACAAAGGGGAGGTGACCACCGTATCCTAGGTGACCACTAAGGTAGGTTTGACTTCTATTTCATATTGTTATTTTTTACCTGTACTGCTGCATTGCACTTTAGTAGGTTGACTCGAACAAAGGTCCTTGTAGACAAGATGCAGAGACAGTGGAACCACCTCAGCATCTTCCAGTGGTATGCCCTGGGGCAGGAAGGGGAAGGAGGGAGAGGAGAGAGAGGTTACCTACAGATGTGGCAGGGAGGTGCAATGCAATCCTCACCACAATCAGGCCCACTGAGCTGTGAGGGCTGCATGAAGATACCTCTTCGATGAGGTACTTCCCAAACTC
Source organism: Ephydatia muelleri (assembly GCA_013339895.1). Taxonomy (NCBI): domain Eukaryota; kingdom Metazoa; phylum Porifera; class Demospongiae; order Spongillida; family Spongillidae; genus Ephydatia; species Ephydatia muelleri. The sequence goes on from JABACO010000015.1 coordinate 1,992,471, forward strand.
CATGTTCATCTCAGCAATCTTTGAATTGGAGGTGGGGGGAGAGGTATTCCATTGTAAAATAACAGCCAACCTCCTAATGCAGACCCCTCCTCCCCATCCATCCGTCCGGGAAGGCCTTAATTAAAAGCATGCGCATACCTCCCCTTGCAGGCAGCCCTACCCCCCCCCCCCCCCCCCCCCCCAATGCATGGCATTAATTAGAAGTATGCACGCACCTGCTGCCGTCTCTCCACGTAAGACAGGAGATAAGAGTGGACCTCCAACATCACATGTGTGAGCTGTGCATGTGCACACACATATGTTCACACACAGACACAACACACACACAACACACACAGCAAATATAACCACACATGCATACACACACATAAACAAAACACACACACCTACATACACACATAAACAAAGACAAAAGATGCAAAGTAAGTGAAAATGCAGATGAACATGGACCTTGCTTTCCTTACCTCCATTTCCCCACAGTTGTGCTTCTCCAACAGAGACGACACTGGCACGAAGGAGGGCAGAGTGCTAGAGAAAACCTGCATGGTTAATGGTGGAGGAGAGTGTGTACAAAGGGGAGGGGCAGCACTACAAAGGTGGAACCAATGGGACACACAATCACCTTCTTTAGTGTACCCTCAAAGGAAAGTTCAAGGATGAACGTATCCAAGAAGTTGTCTGGCCAGGAAAAAAAAAATTCAGAAATGAGAACGTGATAGTTAAGGGAGAACGCCAGATGTTGTACCATATCCCAGAACACGATACCACTCAATCAATACCTTTGTAGGCAGTGCCGAAGTTGATGGCCACTCTTTCGGGTTTCCGTAATGCTGAAAACGTGATGCCTGTGAAGACATGCGCTCTCAGCAGTCCCTTCAACTAGCAAAACAGCAATAAAGTGTACTGTGTCACACACAGATGCAAAATGCACGCACACACGCACACACACACACACACACACACACAGCTTCCTCATGTGCACACACACACATACTCATGTACACATGGTAAAACTACATTTATATACATAAGTGCTTGCATCTGGGCATCTGGGCAATAGTATGACAGAAGAGGAGGATATAGTTCATATCATCAGTTGTATCACACCTGTACTTTCAGTCCCCAATGCAGTGTCCCTGGCTTCAAACAGTAATCCACTGAGCTCCCCCCCCCCCCCCCCTCTGTACAATCACTTACCCTTCTACACTCGTCCCTCTCCAGACCATGTGCTAAGACCTTGTCAGAAAGAAATGGATGTTAATTGCTACATGTCAGTTTTGCCAACAGGCATACAAAAATAAAACCATACCTCGTGCACAGCATCAAAGCGTTGTGTGTTGGCCTCTTTTCGCTCATCTGAAAAAGTCACGCGCTTACAGTTACGGTAGATTACGTACAGTAGTCACCCCGGGTACCATTGGCAGTTTTGGCACAGCAGATTCGCAATAGCTTTGATCCAAAAGTCTCTGTGGAAAGAAGCGCCAACCTATGCTGCAGGTCGCTCTTCTTTTTCAGAAGCTCCAAAACTACGTTTCCAGCGAATCGAAAAGGTAGACGATAGCTAGGGATTACTGTATTCTGTAATACCTCGAGTCTCTAGTTCTTTAATATTTCGCGTCTTCTCATTGATGGCGTTCTGAACTTTTAGATCGCTGTATCCCACAAAGAAGAGTAATAGCCATTCCGGAGAAGTGAGAAAGTCACTCACCGTTCAACCTTATCCTGCAGTGAACTTAATTGCCGAAAAGCAATGCTCCGTAGTGTTGACTGGAGCTCTTCCATAATTTTTTCTCGTCTTGCGCACGTGCGTCCATGGCAACGAATAAAATAAAAATCGTAACACACGCGCGCAACAAACATGTTCAAAGCAAAGATCTTAGTGGTCGGACCTTGTGAGGCAAGTATTAGTGCAAACACAGACGTAAAAAATTATGACCTTGTTTATAGGTTGGAAAGACTTGGATCGCCAACTTCCTTGCTGAAGCGACAGAGAGCACATCGGGAGACTATCATCCGACACAGGGTGTAAGAATATTGGAGTTTGAATCAGAAGGAGAGAATCCGTCCACTGGAAAAGCCTTCAAAGCTGAAGTCGAACTGTGGGACTGCAGTGGAGACAAGAAGTAAGCCTGTCCCCGTACTTAATTTAATGACGTATCATATGGGCACGACGCAAATTATACATGATTTCGACACTTCCAGGTTCGAAAACTGCTGGCCAGCGCTAGCCAAGGACGTTAACGGTGTCCTTCTTGTCTATAGTCCTGACAACGCGCAGAAAGAGAAAGAGCTGGAAAGATGGTACGTTAAGAAACGACAACCTGTTGCATTTTTTCTTTTTTGACCGTTGTCCAGCTATGTATCTACAGTACGTTCTCACATCTTTAGGCGAGTGCCAATTTTTCCCCTTTCCCCCGTATCTGGTCCATCTAGGTATAGTTATTTTGTCACACAGCAGACCCTCAAAGACAGCCAATGTCTGATATTTGGTCACTTCAAGCCAGGAATCCCCAGGACAGAGACCCAACCCCCTTCCTGTGAGTTGTTCAATATGACCAGTTCAGGCTTAATGTACATGCACACACATGGCACACACACATATATGTACACAGCTAAGAAGCTCATTGCAGTACATCACGTGTTCACAAGTCTTGAAGATGACCCTGAGAGCGTGCGTGATGAATTCAACATGTTCTTGACAACCATCCTTACAAATTACAAAGACAGTCAGGACCGAGAGGAGCTTCAGATTGTTGGAAGCAAGTAGCAGTGTGGCACCAGCAGACACGTTTGATTTTGTCAACTCCAGTTCACCAACGATACCCTCACCTCTGTTCACCACCACACCCCTCACTCGTTGACAAAATATGTCCTTCTGCTTCAAATCTGTCTCAATTGCATTACAGTAGTGTATGTCACTTGAGAAAATGTATGTTGAAAAATGTTATGTTTTGAGCGAGGAAAATTTCTCCATAATAAAATATGTTTGAAATGTGACAATAAGAAGCCAGACAGGCATATGGGATCGATTCTGCAAAAAAGGACCTAGTGCATACATTATAAAATTTCTAGTATGTGCAATAGAAATGTAACGCTTGTGTTGAAATGTATGGCTAATTAAAAATTCAGCACCTTAAAACTCCATGACAGATACTCCTATTCTCAGTGCAACATGATGAGGACATTCAGACTTTAAAAAAAAAAATTTTTTAATAGAAATTTCAAGAGAAAAAAACATGTGTTTGCCGGAAACGATCCCGTACAGTGTGATGCAATATGTGGGACCTCTTTAAAAAAATGTATCATAATAATGGAACGAACAAGCAATAATATTGAGCAAAGACTGTCCATCTCACGCCTGCCTGTGCTGGTAAACTGTGGACTTCTGGAACAGACTCATGGAATTCCACCAGTGCTCTCTCTGCCATTTCTGCCTTCCTAAATGTCAAGTCACTCATGGTCAGTAGTCTTTGCTGTACTCTTTCGTTCCTCAAGTGTGTATACAGGGCACTTCTATAAGCAAGTGTGTATACAAGGCACTTCTATAAGCACCAACTTGTTACTATCAATATTTCACAGGGAGAAGGTACTGCAGTCAAACAAAAATGAACTACCCTTTACCACAAATTACGTTATATGTACTATTCAAAGTGACTTGTGTGCAGAAATATTTAAAAAAAAAATCACATACACAAATAACACATACAAATATACACAGAACAAAGTGTTACTCCGATTCCATAGAACTAGCATACTCTTTCTCATCCTCAGCCTCTTCCTTCCGTGACTTGTCCCAGTCCCTGAGCTTGGAGCCCATCATGTAGTCTGTGCGAAGCACATTCCAAGACGGTTTGGAATCATCGCCTTCATCACCTTGTGCCTCCTCGGCCTCTCCCTTTCTCTTGCTACTTTGAGATTCATCCTGCTGGTGCTGCTTCTTGCTCCCCTTCAGTAGACTGACAAAGCTACCCTTACTGACTGTGGAGAGCACTGCGATGTGGATGTTGTGTGGCCGTGCAAGCCATGTTCAACACAGCAGTTGCCATGTTACCACAGACAACAATACCTTTGGTTTTCTTCCTCTCCGAACTTCCTGCTTCATCCAGCTTCTCCTCTATTTCTTTCTGCTGTTTGCTTACAGCATTAAATAGTTCAACCACTGGAGGAAGGAGGAACACAGTGGCCGCCTCCATAATGAGTTCAACCATACATTGGGTATGCAAATCAGGTGGGACCACAACTTGGGTATCATGCCAGACAATGCAGGTTGAAGCCGGGGTAGGCATAGTACTTAACTGATGCATGTTCTCTAATGTCAACCACAAACCAGCTGATTGGGTATTCAGGGTACATATTGTCACACACCCACACCACACACATACAGATATGTAATAACACTTAACTTACCACCTCTAGTCGCAATTCTCTGCAACTTTCTTTCCTGGTCGAGCGAGGCAGCTGCTGGCAGTACGTGACAACTCTTCACTACCGAAGAGTCCTGCAAACAGATATCACAAAACGCCACACGATAAACATGCTTGTAGTAGCGGGTAACGTCTAACCTTCTTAATGTCTTCCGCCTGATTCTCATCGGAATCGTCGCTCTCACTATTGCTTTCTTCTTTCGGGAGCGGGGCTTTCCGTTTTTTGGGTAAGGAGGTGCGTGTTTTCGCGGAAGGAAGCGGAGGAGATGACGGTTCAGCAGGTTTGCACGACAAAATAGGAACCTACAAGAAAAAGGGCGCCAAATTCAAACAGCAGTCCTGGGCAGCTTCCTGCCTACCTTCGCGTTTACATCCCCTGTAGTAAGAATAGTGGTCATAATATCAGCCATGCGCCCATGCTGCCTCAAGGGCAGGTCGTCTGGTTTGGGTTCGGGCTGTGTCGCCATACTCAGACTTGGTGGAACAGGCACATACGCACGCACAATGCTTAAGTAGCTGCATAATCATGGTTTTGTTTCGCTAGTCCTACCTGCGCTCGGCTTCGTAATAGTAGTTATTGGGGGAGATTATTCCGCCACGTGGTTTAACCCACGTGGCTTTTATTACGTATACACAGTAGAGATGGTTAAGCGAAAGAAGAAGGCAAGTTGTTGTCTTAGACGTATCTTTGGCAGTTGGCGTATGAAGAGGGCTTTTGTGTTCGTAGGGAGAGGCCGGAGCAGCCACGTGGTTCTTGTCGAGAAACCAAGTGCTCAAGAAACTTCAACTGTCTCTCCCTGATTTCAGGCATGTGTGTGTGTTTGTGTGTGTGTGTGTGTGTGTGTATGTGTGTGTGTGTGAGTGAGAGAGAGAGAGAGAGAGAGAGAGATTGTGTGCGTGGAGGGTTGAGGAGGGAAAGGCATTAGAAGCACGCCTTGAAGAATAGCAGTATTCTAACGGAGCACAATGCGTTTCAGTCACCCAATTCAAATGCCAACATACGGTCGACTGTGTGTGTAATGGCGATTTGCTCTTAGCCATTCTCTCAAAGCACCTCTCAGTTTGATCGTGAATTGCTCGAGTCACTAAACTCTTGTTTCCCTGTCCAAAAGGCGTCTGTGTATCCTCAAAGGCATCTACCCACATGAGCCAAAGAACAAGAAGAAGATAAACCATGGGAGCACAGCCCACAAGACGTACTACTACGTGAAGGACATCCAGTTCCTCGCCCACGAGCCACTCCTGGAGAAGTTCAGGGACTTCAGAGCCTTCATCAGGAGGGTCAAGCGGGCACTGAACAAGGGGGAGGAGGTAAAGGCTCACCAGATGTACGACAGCAAACCCATCTACACCCTGGATCTCATTGTGAAGGAGAGGTAATTTGGATGAGAGGAGGAGGGGTAGGAGGTGCAGTTTGGAGGTGGAAGTGGGTGTGGTTTGAGTGGAGGGGTGGGGTGATTTTGGGGTGTGGTGATAGCTCTGCTATCAGGGGAGGTGTCCCCATGAGCTGGGTCCTTTGTACCTACATTGTTGCCCTATAGGGTTGGTTCTTTGGGTTGTAGAGAAGGTTGGTCTGTGTGTGTGTGGTGGGGGGTGAGCAGGAGGGAAGGAAGGGTTCACTACATTCATCTCTGCAGGTATCCTACCTTTATAGATGCCATCAGAGATCTTGATGATGCCCTTTCCATGATTTTTCTGTTTGCGACTCTTCCACAGTACCACAGATTACAGGTAAAGCACTTCGTATCTTTAATGCAGTGACTTTGTATCTTTAATGGATTTCCTGTTGGGAGGTTGTGCTTTTGTGTATGTGTGTGTGTGTGTGTGTGTGTGTGTGTGTGTGTGTGTGTGTGTGTGTGTCTCTCCGTTTGCTTGTACATGTACAACCACATAACTAGTCAGTGTTTAATTTAGCGTCTTTCTGTGCGTTGATAAATTGTGCTATGTGTAAGTCTATCCGGTGCCCATGCCATTTAATGTGGGGGATCATCTGCCTCTTCCCCACCAGGCCCATGTCGTCCATAACTGCAGAAGGCTTAGCGTGGAATTTATGAATTATGTTGCTGCATCAAGATCACTAAGAAAGGTGTGCGTGCGTGTGTGTGTGTGTGTGTGTGTGTGCGTGTGTGTGTGTGTGTGTGTGTGTGTGTGTGTGTGTGTGTGTGTGTGTGTGTGTGTGTGTGTGCACGCACGCGTGTGTATGTGTGTGTGGATAGAGTGGGATGATAATGTGTGTGGGGTGGGATGTAAATGTCTGGCATGTAGTCTTTGCCACAGGGGAATGGTTGCTTGTTAAACGAAACTCTCTCAGCACTCCATCTCCCCACACACATGCACAGACATTCCTCTCCATCAAGGGCATATACTATCAGGCTGAGATTGAAGGACAGACTGTCACCTGGATTGTACCACACCACTTCAAACAGACAGTTAAGTCGTCCGATATAATGATCTGGCTGCTAAATGCGCGCGCGCGCACACACACATGTACACACATGTACACACACTTACATGTGCACACACACACACACCACAGATTCCCTCCAGCGTGGACCTTCGTGTCATGCTCACTTTCATCGAGTTCTATGCCTCGCTTCTTGGCTTCATCAACTTCAAGCTCTACAGCTCAATGAACCTCAAGTATCCACCCCAGGTAAGGGGTGTGTCCTTGTTGTGGTGTTACCATGACTCTGTCATTGTGCGTGTGTGTGTGTGTGTGTGTGTGTGTGTGTGTGTGTGTGTGTGTGTGTGTGTGTGTGTGTGTGTGTGTGTGTGTGTGTGTGTGTGTTTGCGTGTAGATAGCCGGGCTTCCATCATTGCCTGATGCAGACGTGCCATACCAGATACCTGACCCAGAGATCAAGATAACTGAGGAGGGGGAGAGCCATGCCGAGGTGCCCAGACATTTTCCAGTCACTCTTTGCACTGTTGCTTTGGTTTTAGTTGTGTGTGTGTGGGGGGGGGGGGGGGGGGGGTTGCAGTCAAGTGGTTGTTAAGAATGATGTCAGCATAGAACAGATTTTTATGCCAGGTTGAGTGAGGATGGAATGGAGATGGTGATGGATGGAATGGAGATGGTGGTGGATGGAATGGAGATGGTGATGGATGGAATGGAGATGGTGGTGGATGGAATGGAGATGGTGGTGGGTGGAATGGAGATGGTGATGGATGGAATGGAGATGGTGGTGGATGGAATGGAGATGGTGGTGGATGGAATGGAGATGGTGATGGATGGAATGGAGATGGTGGTGGATGGAATGGAGATGGTGGTGGATGGAATGGAGATGGTGGTGGATGGAATAAAGATGGTGATGGATGGATTGAAGGGATTTTTGTATGTATGTTCTAGATGCAGTGAGGGACATGATAACTGTTACTTGTGCATTTCTCGTGATTAGCTGTTAGCAGCCCTCAGTCAGAGTCTTGCCACAGTGCTCCGTGACGAAGGTGAGAGTGGGATGGTGTGAGGGTGGGATGGTGTGTGAGAGCGGGGTGGTGTGTGAGGGCGGGATGGTGTGTGAGGGCGGGATGGGATGATGTGAGGATGGGGTTCACAGAAGTCGGGAGGATGTGACTAAACCCCCTACCCCCCCACCACCACCACCACCACCACCTCCTACAGACGTTGAAGCACCAGATGAAGACATTCCTGTGGACCTGAGTGTGAGATGGACAGTCCCCATTACATGCTACCTTTGGTCACCTCCTCCCCACTCCCATTAGGTTGAGGAGGATGAAGTGAATGCTCGGGCGAGACAGGAGGAAGAAAAGCTAAACAAATTCAAGAAATTGTTTGAAGGCTTACGGTTTTTCTTGTCTCGCGAGGTGCCGCGAGAAGCCCTTACATTCACAATAAGGTAATGGGGGTGTGGTTTGCGTTGTCACATGTCTCTCACCTGAGCTGTCTTGTTTGTCACCTGAGCCCCCTTTTCTTTGTTCTGTGAGGGAGTGTGGGAGTGTACGGTAGATTCTGCCTATTTGTTCTAAGGCAAAATCCGAATGTTCGCAGTAACTGAAAGGTCATTTTTTTCAAGACTATTTAATTTTCTAATTACTTATATGACCCAATAAAATATACGCATGATTTTTTTTTTAATAATAACAAAGAAACAAAACTATCCAAGAAGTTTGCTGCAGTATTGCCTGTCTCTTTTCAATTTCAGCGCCGACTCATAACCCACTTCAAAGCCACAGAAATGGATAACATTACGAAAAGTTGCCATCACATGTGCCGGTTTTGCCAACATCTGTCTCGTTCCTCAAGTGCTGCCATTCGTTGCTGCAATTGGGGCTCATAGCACATTCTTGTATTAATTGTCACGCTTTTTTTCTGGCTTGGAAATAACTGCACATCAATCAGGTTCACGAAGCGATGTTGTTCTTTGTTCATCAGTGATAAAATTGTTTATCAATGCTATCCAAGCATGGAACTAATGGAATTTTCTGGCTGCCCGCTGCGAACCTCTATGTAATGTGGTTTCCAGTGTTCCAGTGTACAATTTACAACCTTGTATCCATGGTAACAGCAGCTGATAACCAAGTAGGGTTGCTAATAACTGAATTGCCTGTATTGTAGAAGCCTGTGGGCTGCTACCATGGGATTGTTGCTTTTAACTGAAAGTCCTTATTATATTATTATCTATCTACTGCATAGCAGAATTTAGTGTTATGTTTTTTACAAATGTAATGGTTTGTGGCATAGTGATCTTAATGTCCTGGGCGTCATCCCAGGGTATGTTTGTGCACAACATTTAGATTAAGGCCACTTTTGTAACTGCATCAGAAATGAAATCCAACAGCACATACATGTTTGTCATGCATTTCTAGCTCTTGGCATAAAGAGGTAAGATCTAGTTCCTTCTAAAAACTTCTAACCAAGTTTCCAAAGTGAGGTCCTCTGAGGCATGCATATGCAAGCAAGGCATGACTGCGGACACTTCACTTTGGCAAACTTATTAGAAGTTGGTAGAAGAAACTAGACCTTACCTATTTCAGCCCAGAGCTAAAAAATGCATGATAAGCATACATGTGCTGTTGGATTTCAGTTCTAATGCAGAGTAATAAAATGGCATTAATCTGAATTTCTGTACACTTAGGTGTACGCCCAAGGACATTAGACATAAGTAAAGTTTATTGCCTCCTGCAGGTGGGTGTGGCTTTCTGCACTCACTGGAGAGCACCGGAGGCTAAGCACAGTGTGTGGCCGGGCATTTCACTATGTAGTCATGTGCTACAGTCAGGTGGGGTACAGTTTGAAGTGTCAGTATCTGACAAGGCTGAATGCACAATAGCAGTGCAAGCCCTCTCACAGTCCTCTAACCATGTTGGTAAGGACAAGGTCATCGAGTGGTGGATTTGATTTGTCAATTAAGTGAAGCTCATCGTATTACCTCATTCACTAGTGACTGGGGCCGAGCTTCCTATTGTACAATATATATTTTTAAAATTTATTTAGAAGTTCAGCTAGAGTTTATTGGCATGCTATGTGTACGGGCATGTTCCCCCCCCACCCCCCCCCCACCCCCCCCCCCCCCCCACCCCAATGCAACAAATAGGGAGGGGCTGAAAACCATGCAGCCTCGATTCCCTGTGGTAGTTTTTGTCTTTGATATACACTTAGCATTGAATCAGTGGGTCATTTTATCTTGATGTGATTCAGACTGACACTAGTTGTGTGCGTTTGTTGTATAGTCTGCAGACATGCACTAACTCTAGACCTGTTAGATATTGATGAATATACTAGATTAAAAGTTTCATACAAGATGTAGAGGCAGGACTCGAACCTACATTCCCCAGATAATGTATGATTCCAACATCAGATTTAAATAATGGGTAGATGTGCTATGCAAAATTTTGTACATGTGGTCATAGCAATGCTCAATACACACACACACACACACACACACACACACACACACAGGAGCTTTGGAGGGGAAGTGTCTTGGGATTCCAGTGAAGGTCCAGGCTCAACATATGCAGAGTCCGATGAGAAGATAACACACCATGTAGTAGATCGACCTAGCCAGAAACACAGATACCTCTCAAGGTATTTTCCTGAGGGGGGAGGGTGTGGGGGATCAAGGGTGACTGGCTTTATCTCTGCCTTGCAGGTCCTACATCCAGCCTCAGTGGGTGTTTGACTGCATCAACCAGAGGCATCTGCTGCCATTGGACGATTACCTTCCAGGCTCCGCCCTCCCACCACACCTCTCACCCTTTGTACAAGAGCAAGAGGGGGATTATGTTCCTCCTGAACAGGAAGCTTTGAAGCAGCAGGAGGGGGAGGAGGAAGAGGAGGTAGTGGAAGAAAGCAAGAATATTGCATATGGCAAGTAATATGTTTCCTTTGGCAGGTTGCAAATGGGAATGTGTGTGTGTGTGTGTGTGTGTGTGTGTGTGTGTGTGTGTGTGTGTGTGTGTGTGTGTGTGTGTGTGTGTACGTGTGTGTGCGCGCGCATGGGATTGACATGGCTTTTGCTGTTCCCCCTCTTAAATATTTGGCTAATAGAAAATGAAGTAGATGAGAATGCTGATGAAGGCCTTGATGAACCTCCTGCTAAGAAAAGCAAACTTTCCAAGGTTTGCAGACACACACACACACACACACACTGAGTTTTAATCAGTTTTAATCTTGTCTGTAGGTTTCAGTGCCAGTTGGCACAGTTTGTGTGGGTGGCATCCCTGCTGAAGAAGAAGAGGAGGAGACGCTGAATGAACAGCAGGCCGAAGAGAAACGATTGGCCATAATGATGATGACAAAGAAGAAAAAGAAACTGTACGACATGATCATGAAATCACGCAAAAAGAAGGCGAAGGAGGTTGGAGCCTTGAAACGAAAGAGACAATCATACGACGAAGCAAGAAAACTCGACGAATCGGCAGTTGTATAATTATATATTTGTGCTATGGTATCATGTTCATTTTGCGTTGCGTAATTTTACGCATGCGTGAACGAAATTGCCCGCTTTCGGTAGGCGCTCAAACTTTGGCGGAGAATGGCTCGTTCAAAACAAACTGCTCGTTCGAAAAAGAATAAGCAGAAAGGGCGTGGTAAAAAGGAGGTGAAGGACGTTGATGAAAATAAAGTGGCTGTTGAGACGACGGAGCCGTCGACTAAACGGGCGAAGTTGAATGAGGCCGAAAAGTCAGTAACGGAAATGTTGAAGCGTTTTTATAAGCTGAGGAGGCAACAATTTTTGTTAAAATTAATAGAATAGAGAAGAGAAACTCTTTATATTACTGTTGCATTTAATGCGAGATAATGCTCGCTATCTGTCTCTCTCTCCCTCTCTCCCCCCCCCCCCCCCCCCCCCCCCCCCCCCCCCCCCCCCCCCCCCCCCCTCAGCAGTCCTGTCTCGTCAGAGGCACAGCCCGTAGCTGAAGCGAAGAAGACTGATGTACAAGAGAACGGTGATACAGAGAGAAGGGAGGAACCAGCCGAAGCGAGCAAAGAAGCCGGAGATGTTAAGCAAGGCGACGAGACGCAACACGAAGCACCGAAAACAACTGAAGGAACGGACGTCACTCAAAAGGCAACGAGCGTGGAGACAGTATCGGACACACCAGCCTGTATAGCAGCCCAGCCATGAGAACTACTAGCCGCTATGTGTTGTACACTGACTGCTATCTATAACATGCATTGTCTTTGTTGTACCCGACTGTTGCCAGCAACTGCACGTAAAATAAATTATAATTTAGTAACGTAGAAATGGAGTGCGAGGACGGGGAAGTGATGAGCGAAGGGGAGACCGAACAGTGTGTTGATGCAGACGTTCTAGAAGATGATGAAGATAAAATTCCTCGGGACCGGCTCGAGGCACTAGGTACGGTTAAGATTTCCTCTTACACACAGCACACACCTTTTACTTCGGAGAGCAACAGTTCTCTTAACGTGCTGAGTAAACCAAACGCACATAATGGCTCGCTATTATTCAGTGCCAAAGAAAAGGCTGTGCGTTGGCGTGTTATTGCCGCGCAGTATTTAAACGCAACTAGTGCTCATGCAGGAGTAGTGCAGTAAAGACAGCGTGGACTTTAGGTTAGGATTAAGTATACGGGTTATTAGCGTAATTAAAGGAGCAACCGCGCGTCAAATGAGTACGTAGTTTTTAAAACAGGCTTTGTCGATTGTGTTGATTTTGCTGTACGTGTCTGCAGATCACTCTGCAAGTCTCCGTCAAATACTGGCCAATTGTCACCTGAGGAAGTTACTGGAGGAAATAGACCAGTCGAAGGACCCCCAAAGGCGTCTGCAGCAGGCCATGAACATTCCTGTGTTTGTCGAGTTTGCTGATGAGTGTCTGCGAGTGTGTGGGCTTCAGGATGACCACAAGACGTGAACTTTCCCCTTCGTTTCGTTGCTGTATGACACAACTGTTCTGCAACCATCGCTGACCACACTGGTTCAGAATGTTATGATATTGCATGCCTGCCTACTGCTGGTGGAGGCGATGCTACACACCCACACCCACACACATAGTTCCTCCATATACACATGCAATATTCATCAGTGAGCGAACCACCAGTTTATGAAAGGAAGGAAAAAAAAAAAAAAAAATCAGACAAACAACACAATATACCCACATTAATGTAATTTCTAGCTGACCTTAGTACCATTAGAAACAGCACCAGTTTTGGCTTTTTTGCTTCTGTTGTTGCCTTGGTTACGGCCATGCTTGTTACCAGCTGTCGACTTCGTTGGATGTGCATTCGACTTTTTCCTTTCAAAAAGCCTGTTGGGCAGCTGCCCATTCTCGGCCAGCATCGTGACAAACTCGCTGATCAGTGGGTCATAGTCGTGACGGCGGCGACAGAAATCGACACGGTACTGCTGCTTTAGTTCTAGTTCCTCGTGAAACTTCTTCTTGCACACTTCCAGCTTCTCGTCGTTCACTAACACCTTCGCCACGGCAATGCGCAATGCCCGGGCCACACCCATCTCCTCCAGGCTCCCAGCAGTGTGGGTTGCCGCGAGCTCCTCCAAGTCACACGCTTCGGCAGGAAGTGCAGCTGACACACGTGTGAGAATGTCCTGTGCTGTGGTGCACGTGCCAGCATGATGGCTATCTCCAGTCTCCCCAACATAGCTGTCCTTCAGTTGCTGCTCCTCCTCTTTGAGTAACCTTTCTGCCAGCACCATGGCTTCTTCCAGCAAGGTCTTTTGCTCCGATTGCAGCGTCTTGAGTCGCTCGGAGAGCTTTGGTACGGGGTCCGGAACGATTGCCATGAGGTTGTACAGGATGTCCTGGGCGTTCGAGAGCTTCTCCGCCATTATTCGCGAGAACAGCTCCGTCCACTCCTCGTGCTCTCCCCACGGGCCGTGGTCGATAGGGTATTGCTTCAGGCCGTCTAGTTCGAAAAGGCGGTCGTTAATTGGAACGTAGCTCACGAAGTGGTACGTCTCAGGCACGAGGGTGTGAGCAGACGAGACGACTGCAGACCCGCGCTTCCCTCCCGACGGAACCTGAGGGGCTGCGTACTCAGGCTTGGCGTGCCTGTTGTGGGCCCGGGCAAGCTCTAGCATGTTGCCAATGGCGAGACCTTTGCTCTCTGGGTCGTGACCTGCTGTGAAGTTCTTCAGCTTGGTTAGCGCGGGCCCCAGTTCGACGTCAGTGAGGTTCAGAAGAACGCTGAGGAGCGAATGGGTGGCACACGAGTTGGTCACCACTTGGTTGGCGAAAAACATCCGGTTCACCACCTCGCTGTCGAATACGTACGAGTCCTCTGTGACCAGCGACTTCTTCCTCGCCCTTCTCTCTCCGGTCCAGCGAAAAAGGAACACAAATCCATACACCCTACCGTCGAATTTTTTTCCGATATCGTACACTTCCTCTACCTTTATCCCTTTCACACCGTAGTCCTCCATCAGTAGCGAGAACAGGCCTGGGTCGCTTTCCAGTTCGCGCCATTCCTCAAGAATGGTCTTCTGTTCGTCGTAATCTATGTCTAGCGACATTTCCCGGGTTTATAATTTTTCTCCTTACACTCGAGTTGTTATCATAGAGATGGCAAATATCGGTATCACAACATGAATACACACACCTGCACACAAAAACCATTGCATGTACATAACTTTTGAACGTTTATGATTGCATGTTTCACCGCTCGCTGATCAGTTGCGAAAGCATCTGCTGTCAATGGCACCATATAAAGTTAACATCAATGGGAAGTGTCGTCACTGCAATCAGGAAGTGGCTCTTCGTTCACTTGGATGGTGGGGATCCGAGCCAGGCATGGTCGCGTGTGCTTGACAGGCACTGATGACACGGGAATCGGGTCACTGGACACAGAAAACAGGTCAACAGAAGCACATAGCTGAGAGGTATTCAATTCGTGCAAAGTGTGGGCCTCAGAATGAGCAACTAATAACCATCAATGGTAGACAAATATTAACTTCTGTGTCTTAAAGAAGGCAGACAGCCGAAAACATATTTCTCACATCCTCAAACTCAATGATAGAATGATGGAAGCGTTCAACAGTGGATTTTGGCCACATCCTATTCTGTCCAAACATAACCAGTTTGACCCATACAGCTCTCCCTTGGCCACACACCCACAAACACATAGCATGCCCTCCTAAACCATACAACCCATCCTCTCGCCCCTCATGGGGCTACACTACACCCTACACCTCCATGGGGCTACACTACACCCTACACCTCCATGAAACTACACAACACCATACACCTCCATGGGGTTACACTACATCCTACACCTCCATGGGGCTACACTACACCCTACACCTCCATGGGGCTACACTACACCATACACCTCCATGGGGCTACACTACACCCTACATCTCCATGGGGCTACACTACACCCTACACCTCCATGGGGGCTACACTACACCCTACACCTCCATGGGACTACACTACACCCTACACCTCCATGAAACTACACTACACCCTGCAGCTCCATCACCTCCATGGGGGCTACACTACACCCTACACCTCCATGGGACTACACTACACCCTACACCTCCATGAAACTACACTACACCCTGCAGCTCCATGAAACTACACTACACCCTACAGCTCCATATGGCCCTGTTGTTCCCCGAACCTCAATGTAATTATATATACACACAAACACACCTTTCTGGATCCAGTGACAAAGTTTTGGGTGAAGATTTCCGTGAAAGGGTTGGGGAGGAGACAGGTGACGATGATTGCCTGGAGAAGAATGGACGCAACAAAGTCTTCTTCTTTGCCATCTGTTTAATCATCACCTGAAGGGTGTGAGGGAAGGAGGGGTGTGGAGTGTGGAGGGAAGGAGGGGTGTGGAGAGAAGGAGGGGTGGAGGGAAGGAGGGGTGTGGAGGGAAGGAAGAAGGCACTGGTGAGACACATGTGGAAAATCAGGACAGGAATGGAGGAGGAGGAGGAGGAGGAGGAGGGGGAGGGGGAGGGGGAGGGGGAGGGGAGGGGGAGGAGGAGGGGGAGGAGGAGGAGGGAGGAGGAGGAGGAGGAGGAGAAGGAGGAGGAGAAGGAGGAGGCCAGAGGGACAGTGAAGATCGTACTCACTAGGATATGTATGGGTATAACAAAAGGTTTAATGGCCTCTTTCATGTCCTCATCTGTAACTGCTATCTCGGTTTGGCAGTTCTCCTCTTTCGAAGGAAGTGGCGTTGGTGATTGAAGTATCCAAGCGTGTCTCTTTCAAATAGAATACCCAATCAATATCAAGACTGTCATCATGGTAATACTCTTTTATAAATCTACCCTGATCTCTGATATGGGAATCCGTTTGCCAGGGTCCTTTTCCAGTAGCCTTTCCAGAAGACTTCTTGCCTCTGGTGAGATGGTCACATCGGAAGGATATTCGACTGGTTGTGTCTGAATGACTTCATACAGGTCAACAACACTTTTAGCCGTGAATGGTACCTGCGGTGAAGAATGACAACAGCGTAGCCAAGAGTATGAGAAAGGCATGTGGGAGTGGGTT
>JABACO010000015.1:2011336-2019225 GCA_013339895.1 Ephydatia muelleri
ACCCATACACATGCATGCACACACATCTACACACACATGCACACACACACACACACACACACACACACACACACACACACACACACACACACACACACACACACACACACACACACACACACACACACACACACACACACACACACACACACACACACACACACCATACCCCCTATATTTACAGTGGGATGCTGTAGGCCCACTTAAACACGACATGCACACGACATGCACACCCACACACACACACATGCAGGTGGAAGCAACTTACGATACTCTAGTCCAAGAAGTATATCGATGAAATACTTTCTTGCCTTATCTTCAGATATCCTTTTCTCCGGAGTGATGGGGTCGATGATGGGCCTACGCATCAACATGTGGGTTTGGTTTATGCAAGGTCCATGAATGGTGTGCATGTGTGTATGTGGGGGTGTGTATGTGGGGGTGTGTATGTGGGTGTGTGTATGTGGGTGTGTGTATGTGGGGGGGTGTATGTGGGGGTGTGTATGTGTGTATGTGGGTGTGTGTATGACCTTAGCCCCAGCATGTGAGGGCACAACTTAAGGTTTAAAGTCAACACAATTTCAATTTACACACCGTCCCACAAGCTACACAGGAAATAAATGTGTCCCTTTTGAAGCAATGTCAAACCGAGACCAAACAAGTGCAAGAAACAATGTTGGGAGCAAGGAATGTAGTTGTATGGCGGCCCACCTCTGAGGAGCGTAACTCACCCATTAGGCACGTGTTCAAACACTTTGTTCCATTAGGATTTTTGACATAAGATAGCATTTGAAAGTTCCCAGCATGTACCAATGGATGTGTGTGTGTGTGTGTGTGTGTAAGTGTGCGAGTTTGGGTGTGACAGAGATAGATTAAAACATGTCTGGCAAAGGTGCACTAAAATGGGTCGTCATCTCAAGACACATGAGCCCACATCTCATGGCAAGATGTGGCTAGGTTTGCTGGAAAGGTAGTGTTCTCAACTAGACAACAGGACACATGAACCTCTCACCCATAATTATGTCATCTTCGTGAGGGTCATCAAGCACCTCGTGCAGCTTGACAACGTTCTCGTGATCCAGCTTCTTCAAGATGGCAATCTCTTTCTTGATCTTTTCCAGAGGGTTTTTCTGTGGCGTGGCTTTGCCTGTGTGTGTGTGTGTGTGTGTGTGTGTGTGTGTGTGTGTGTGTGTGTGTGTGTGTGTGAAGGATATGGTGAATTTGTGTGTGGGCAGATGCACACATTCTTAATCAGCACATCAGGACGAGTCCCATCGATAAAGCCACACTTTCTGAGTAACCCAGTTATCAGACTCAAAAAAGGCATTGCACAGATGTTTTAAAGATGTACCCACGCATCTGGGGGATAGAATCACTTGAGGTTTTGCAAACTAACAAGCAACAAATGAGAACACATCACCTACACACCTTGTCCCCTTCCTCAACAATGCAGACACACTTTTACATCAACCAGGCGGTGTTTCCCCCACTCCCTAACTGACCTTCCATACATTAACCCCCACACACACACACACACACACCTCGAAAGGAGTTCATTTTCTGCAGTTTTCGTTTGCCAACAATTTTCATTGCCTTCAGTGGGAAAATAAATAATAATAATAATAATAATAATATATAATTCATTTAGCTGCATACATGTTGCCCACACCATCCCCATGTACACACCCACTCACTTGTACACGTGTTAGCATGTGCACGGTGGATACGACACACTCCCCTTCCACCAGCACACCACCTCACACCCATCACAGGATGCAACTTACATACACCTTGTCGTCGTTTACGGCTTTTCGAACCACACCATACGACCCCTGTGACGGGGAGAAGGGAGGGATTAGAGGAGTGGCGGAGGGTGGGGGGTTGCAACACCTACACTCCCAATGATGTCCAGTACTTTGTATTGGTTCACCATAGTGTAGTCCTATACAAGGGAATACAAGAGGCTACATAACCATAGTGCAGTCGTATACAAGAGGCTACGTAACAATAATGTAGTCCTAAGTCTTATACAAGGGGATATAAGAGGTTTACATAACGCAACTCGCACAAAACTGGCAATGCTCCTAGGTGTGCAGTGAAGTGGTAAGAGAGAGGAAGAGAAAGGTGGGGGGGGGGGGGGGAGAGGAGAGAGTGAGAGTGAGAGGGGAGAGGGAGAGAGAGGGAGAAAGAGGGGGAGAGAGAGGGAGAGGAAGGGAAAGAGGGAAGAGGGATAGAGAAAGGGAGAGGGAGAGAAAGAAAGAGGGAGGGAGAGAAAGAAAGAGTGAGGGAGAGGGAAAGTGGGAGAGAGGAGGGAGATAGAGGGTTAAAGAAGAGAGAGGGATGAGAGGGAGACAGAGGTAGAAGGAGGAGAGGGCAACAGAGTGTAAGGAAAGGGAAGTGAGACGAGAGGATAGACAAGGAGGACTGAGGACGGATGAGTGGAGAAAGAAATACAACGGGGGAAAAAGAGGTGTAAGCGTCAAAGGAGCCTGCTCACTTCCAGATCTTCCCAACTAATGGAACCTGTGTCGATGGTTGGAGCACGGCTCATGTGCCCTCGTCGGCCTGTGCGAAGAACGCGCGGCGACAGAATGGAAGCAGGAAGTGTGCGGGCCAGTGTTTCTCCCGACGGTTCAGCGGATGTGCCACGCTTCAGCAACGACGCAAATTGGGGTCTCAACTCGGAACTGGCGCTCGACATACTCAGAATATCCGTGTCTGGAGGGTTGCTGACGTCTGATATGGACCTGGCTCTCTCTCCTCTGAGTATTTCGAGTCGCTTGTTGACTTTCGCATTCCCTTTAACAACGCTGGCGGGTAAGCCTCCACCGTCGGAGCTCATCGTGGTTAGGATATGCTGAATACAAATACTATTGCCGCAAATCGTTACTCTTCGTCTTCCATGAACTTTCTACTCTTGTTTATTTGGGCTAAATTTACAGGGTGGGGGGAGTGGGATTGCAATCTCAGTCCTATTAGTATTATTAAATTGCTGGGTTTACGTGCAAATAGACATATTCGTTTACGGCTTAAACTCGTGTGCGTAAAGGAAGGAAAAAATGTCGTCTCAAGGTAATCGATGGAGTTGACAAATTGTGTTACGATTGATGTATATCTATCTCCGCTTGCTATTTAGGTTATGGTTCCCAAGGATATGGAGGAGGGTAAGCGTTCGACTGCATTTCTCCACATATGAGCTGTTTTGAATAGTAAAGTATTGATTCCCCTTTGCAGTTACAATGCTGGAGGCGGAGGGCAGGCCTCCGGTGGTGGAGGTTACGGGTCTAGTTACGGAGGTTAGTTGTTAGGGCTAAATCATATATAGTATTGTATGCATATATAAGCGCAAAACAATGGAATTAGAGCGTTGTGTAGTATTGCTTCTTTTCGCGGCCATTTAGTTTTGCATACGCACAGTTCCGTACGTGCTTCTCGAGGCGCCAACACATTACGTGTGCTCTAAATAGAACATTTTCATTTTTAGACTACACGAGTTACCAGCAGCCGGGCGGTCAAGCCGCCGCGCCCGCCGCCCAATCAAACTACCCAACGTATAGCGGCTACGCGACAGCTGCTTCCAGCTACCAGTCTGCAGCTGCCACTCCTTCTGCAGCTCAATCAGGACAGCAATCACAGCAGCCTCAGTTACAGCAGCAGGTCTCACAGCAACAACAGACCCAGCACGTGGCTTCCACCTCTTACAGCGCTGCTACGGACATGAGCGCCTACGGTCCTTCGGCAGTAGCGGCTGCAGCTGCTGCCGCAGCAACAGCGGCTCTAGGAGCCTACGGTCTACCTCCTCCACCCACTGGGCAGAGTGTTTCCTACACGCAGAATGCTCCTTTCCAGGGAGGGTACATGGACCCCAGTGCGTACGGAAGCGCGTTTGTGGGAGCCTCTCCATCTCAGCTCCCTCCCCCACCCCCGCCGCCACCCCCTCAACCACTGCTACCCTTGCAGACACAAGCACAGCAACAACAACAGCCATCGGTGAATGCTGCTGGGCCGACCGGCATTGGTTACGGGCACACGTTGCTTCCCCCACCCCCACCTCCACCACCGTCAGCCCTGCACCAGACAGGAGGGGGCTATGGGACCCAACCCCCAGGGGGGTACAGTGCAGCACCACCCCCTCCACCCCAACCCCTTTACGGAGCCGGGCAAACCAGTTATGGAACGGGGGACATGGTAGGCGGGTACATCCAGCAACCCCCGCTTGCCACTCCATCTTATCCGCCCCCTCTTGTTGGCATGCCCCCCCCTCCGCCCCCACCTGGAAGCCAAGGACTGCCACCACCCCCTGGACCTCCGGGACTTGGTCCACCGCCAGGGGCCTTGGGTGGTCCCCCTCCGCCCCCTCATCACAGTGGACCCCATGGTTTTCCCCCTCACCCCCCTCATGGCCCCCCGCACATGGGCCAAGGAATGATGCCACCGCCCCCTGGGCCCCTTGGAGGTCCCGGCTATGGACCAGGACCATCTGGACCCCCAGGACCATATGGCCCTCCGGGGGGGTTTGGGCCTCCGCCCCCACACTTTGGGGGACCCCCACCACCTGGACGAGGTGGATTTGGGCGTGGCAGAGGAAGAGGGTAAGATAAATTCCTTTTATATAAAAAAATTTAATTCTGAAAGAAGAAAAGTTTGTACATTTTTGCTGCATTTTTGGAGTCAGCACTCTACCAAGCATCCAAAACGATACTTTTTTTCCCCTGCAAATATTAGTTTTTGTCAAAACGAAAACGGTTTTTCGAGTGTAGAATGAGAGCAAGGTTACAGGTACCAGTTTGAAGTCTTCTTGTCCAGGAGTGGTGGGTATAGAGGCATCGTATTGTGACTAAGCTCTAAGCTGTCTGTTTTAGTGAACAGCTGTTGTCAATCGTTGATGGTTCCATATTATCTTGCTATGTTGGTATCCTTTGTGAGAGGCTAATCATGTTGGTATGGGAGAGTTTGTTTCGTGAAAGTTCTGATTTGCATAGCACATTAAAAAATTGCTACTATTTTGGAAATTTACCTGTGTTATGTCATCGTGTTTGTAACAGTTGGTATTAGTGGTCTGCTCATGCATAAGTGTATATTTTGGTCCAAATTGCTCCCTGTTTAATTTATAGTCATGTTTTGTGCTGAAATTAATGTGGTTTACGGAGGTTGTCTTAAATTGTTGCTAAAGGTTCCGTTTTTTATTTGAATGGATATGCAAAATTCAAGATGGTGCTCAAACTGGTACCTGTAACCTGTTCCAGTCAAAAATAAAAATTGCCTGATGTTGTGGTGTTGTGCTTCAGTCCAAAAAAGAAAAGAAACTTTATTTTTATGTGGCAGATTGGTTAAGTTCTTCAAACACCACACCATCATGCTTGTCGGTGCTGATGCTTGGTAAAGGGTTCACTCCGCTCTGTTGCTACATTGTGTATGTGTATGTGTATTTGATCTGAGTGTTTCCCAAGAAGTACCAAGGTACTAATTTGTTTGCACATATATGTGTTTTAACTATTGTGCACCTTGGTTAACCATTGGCACATCACCTCGTTGGCACTGGCACTTGTTTGAGCACTCATTTTTGAAATGGTTGCATGGTTGTTGACTTGTTCTTCCCAACCATTTTTTTTTTGTCATTGATGGTCGGAAACTGAAAATGTACTGACTATTTCTACTGGTTATCGTATCTGGTCTGGTTGTCAAAAATGCGTTCCTACAGAGATGGAGGTGGCTTTAATAATGGTAGTGACTTTGGTGGTGAGTGCACTTGTGTTGTCCTTCAACCGTAGTGGGAGGGGACATTAGGATGGCACTGAGTCTCCTGGGTAAATCCCCTCTTCCTTTGCCCATACTTTGTATTGCAGCTGAATTGTAAGATCTATGGAAGGGGGAGGGGTTTCACCCATGGATGAGCCAAACCTTTAATGGTGTGTTGTGTACAGCGTTCCCCCAACATCAATGTATATCTGGTTGCTGAATTGTATTCTCATGAGTTTGAAGGTGATTGGTGTAAGATGCAATTGGGTGTGGTTATTACGGATAGTCAAGGCAATCACATTACTGCAGACCTCATGTAATTAGTGGTATTGCAATGCCAAAAGGGGTGGGTTGCAAGGGCAGGTTAAACTGATATGCAGCTGGATTCAGAGGTTGTGCCAAATGGCTTTACTTCCTGTTGTGGTAGAGATGTGCACAGGAGTTCTTTTGTGGTATTTACCTAATAATTTAGTCGTCTGTACTCTTTGAAGGGGAAAGTAAGTTTTGCTATTTTAATCAACTAACATCCTGTGTTAGATAATAAGTTCTCTGATAAAACATTTCCTGTGCCCTTGCTTACCAAGTCTTGTGTTGAATATCAAGTTGAGGTGTGAAGTTCTTGGTTAATAATGGTGTGTGGTGATGATGCATTAGATTTGGTTGCTGACATTGGCAATTGTGCTCAACAGTACTGCTTTTCTGATGCAGGTTCTAATGTAGATTTACCAAGTGTTGTATCATTAAGGTCAAGAAGTGGGCTGCATAAAAATCACAGCGCTAGAAAATACTTTGTTTCTCTCATGTGCTTGGCTTAGTAACATGTACACTGTTCTTTAGTGCTCAAATGGCTCATATAAAAAGAAAAGCAGAATGAAATAATTGTTCTCTGTATGTATTAGAATGCGTTGCGAGTCCTATGGTTTTGTTGCCACCCCATGTGAGTGGCAAGTTTAGGAGTGTACCTAGTACACAGGTTTGTAATTCGAGTTGAGGTGTGTAAGGTGAAGTGCTGTGCATTGTGTATCACAGTGCGCACAGCAAAGAGTGTACAAAGATTGAATGTGGGTATCTGTTAACATTGCAATGTGCTGCAATACCTATTTTGGTTCGGTTCGACAACTTTCTTGGGCTTTTATGCCACTACACACTTTTCACTTTCTTAAATAGTCTGTGAGCGCAAATCTGGCCAGTTGGCATTTTGATTGGTAGTACTGTGGTTGCTCCACTGTAGTACTGTTGGTCTAAGGGTTGCTCCACTGTAGTACTGTTGGTCTAAGGGTTGCTCCACTGTAGTTATACAGTTGGTGTATCCTACTCATGTCCTTGGTGAGCCAATATGGTGCAGTTTCATGTCCCAATTCTCAAAAAAAAAGGGGAGGTTAAAAGTAATTTATCCAACATTTTTGGGTTGTCTGGTGGTAATTTCTTACATAAAGGAGTAGGGAAAGGTGTGTGTGCCAGTGTCATGGATTTGCTCATGATTCTCTTTGCTGTGTTGCTCGATCTGTTATGCACAGCAGGTGGAGAGAAGAAGATCAGAGAGAATGCAGTGTATGTGACTGGTCTTGGTGATAATGTCACAGAGGAAAACTTGGGGGAAGTGTTTGGAGCCATAGGGCAGATCAAGGTATGTGTGTGTGTGTGTGTGTGTGTGTGTGTGTGTGTGTGTTGTGTGTGTGTGTGTGTGTGTGTGTGTGTGTGTGTGTGTGTGTGTGTGTGTGTGTGTGTAGGTTTACTGCTGGGCTGCATGACATTAGGCATTAGGCTTACTTTTGTTTCATTTTTCTCTTTTAGAATGATCGCAAGACCAACAAGAAGATGGTCACACTGTACAGAGATAAGCAGACTGGACGCTTCAAGGTGCGATTGCGCTGGGATGGGAGATGGCTGAGTATCGAACTCACACTCCACCGATTTCTTTTTTCCAGGGGAGGCCATGGTGGCATATGACGACCCTCCAGCTGCAAAAGCTGCAATTGAGTGGTTCAATGGTATGCATGTGGTCTGGGGGTTATGATAAGTCATGGGGGTTATGATAAGTCAATGATGCGCAAGTGGCTTTGATGCCATCATTTAGAAGTTTGCTATGTTTTTGACCAGTAATTGCCATGAAGGGATTCTTCTGGGAAATAGGGGGGGAAAAAGAAGAA